>WTSP01020851.1:67409-118069 GCA_025331215.1 Actenoides lindsayi | reverse complement strand
GGGGGGGGGGGGGGGGGGGGGGGGGGGGGGGGGGGGGGGGGGGGGGGGGGGGGGGGGGGGGGGGGGGGGGGGGGCCCTCGAAGGGCAGTTGGAGGAACCTTGGTGGGAAAAGGGGCAATATGGAGTGGGAGGTGCCTGAGGGGAAGCAGTGGGGTGAGGGCGGCGGGGAGTGGGGCCGTGAGGGGGACTGAGAGGTGTCTGAGGGGAGTTTGGGGGCAAATTATATGAAGAAGCGACTGGATGGGCTTGGGAGCGAAGTGAATAAAGGAGAGGAGGGGAAGGAGGATTTGGGGTGTAGCGGTCGAGGGTAGAGGAAGGCTGGGGATGGGAGAGTGTAAGGAGTGCTTGTTGCGATACGTAGAGCAGGGAGCAGGCGGGTGACCATGGAGCACTGAGCTGGAGGCACTGGGAATGTGGGCTCTCGTGAGTGAACTTTGAGAGTTTCCTTTCTCTTCCCCCCCCTTTTTAATTTTTGGTAATTGTTCCTTTACAAGTTTTAGTAGGATTAGGTTTAAAAAATGGGTCAGAGTTCTTCTAAACAACTAAGTAGTCTTTTGCTCTCAAAACTTGTGTGGAAATTGCTTTAGAAACTAATCTTTAATTAGCTCATTCATCAACATGCTTGAGCTTCTACCAAATATGTGGCCTGAGAGACAGCACCCTACTGTATTTCCTTGTGCTCTACGAGTCAATGTTAGGCAGTGGGGTTCATTGATGTTAAAAATAATGTTTATTTTGCTTTTCATTTTTTTAATAACTCTAAACATTTGGCAGATTTAGAGTAACTTTGACATTGTTCCTAAGAAAAGCAGTTAGATCCTGTGTACTTTGCTACTTCTAAACTGAGACTGGCTGGCTTTCTAAAACAAGTCCTTTAGCCAAAATAACTATTGCAGCACAAGTGTAAAGAGCACGTTTCTCCCTAAAGAAAGCCAGATGTGTACTTCCAGCCCCAAACTTTTTCTGGCTGATGGTTCTGAGGGTGCCAGAATGAAGAGGTGCTATTTTTACACGTGCAAACCATGTGAGGGACAGAATTGGGTCATTGGTCCAAGGTCTGTGTGGTTTAGTGCAGTCGTGTGAATTCAGCTGCCCTGACTAATAGGAAAGAAACTTGTAGTTTCTTTTTCCACATCATTCTTCATTTATACTCTTTATCAGTATGGTTATTTCAAAACAGTAGTGCTTTATTTTGCTGGTATGTAGAAGTCGGGTTTGAAATATCAGTAGGAATAGGGGTAAAAATTACTTGTTTACTTGTGGATATGTTAAGTAAAAACCTTTGCAGTGGCAGACACAGCAGCTAAATTTTGCCAGAGGAAAGAATCCTTGTAGTAAAGGAAGTTTGGTTCAGTTCCTATGCTTTTAACTTTCAGTGACACATCAGTGGGAGATACTGCTTGTGTGCCTGACTATCTAGGGACATAACACAAGGAAAAGAGGGTGTATTTCTCAAAGAAGTGGCCAGATGTTATTTTTTCAGTGTAGCAAGTATATTGCTTTCAGTGTTCACTGCATTTTCATCATCGTTTTGCTTTGTTTCAGGACACCAGTAGGCGATACGAAAACAAAGCTGGAAGTTTCATTACTGGGATTGATGTCACCTCCAAGGTAATATTTGTGCTGTGTTTTTTCAGCATATTCTAATTACTGCTGGTGGAAAGGGGTGACCATTTCATTTATTTCTTCCCCAACAACTTAGCCTCATGTTCAGATAGCTGGCATTTTTTAACGAGTCTGGAATTCTCCTTTTGTTGGTTGTGGCCTACGTCACAACCTGGTATCTCTTGTGAACTGTGAGAATGAGCATTTTCAACTTACAAAAATTTGTGTGCCAAAACCTGAAAACATTTATTCGAATTGCCTTGGTGTGCTTCAATATTGCCAGACAAAGCCCTTTGAGACAGCTACAGGGTTTCCTTTTGGGTAGCTGACAGAAGGAAGACTGAAAATCAGCTTTTTGGCTTTGATAGCTGGCTTGTGTGTTTTATAATTTGATAAAGAATTTGAAGTTCCCCATGTCAAGGGGAAGCTGACATCTTCTGTTATGATCTTTCATGATGCAACTCTGAAGAACTTTTAAGAAATGTGGCCAAATCTTTAAAAACCAGTAAAAAGCCTGTGTTTATTTGAATGTCTTGGGTGGCAGTTTTTGCCTAATCACAGTTTGTGGTCCAAATTTAACTTTGGTTAGTAAGATCTAAAAATCTGTAATGCTTACTAATAAATTCTGTGGATTAAGGATCTTCTCAGTCACTTTCAAAACCTACATAAGGTCCACATAAGCTCTTGCTCTCGAGCTACTTAAAAGGGCCTAGAATTGCCAGTCTGAACAAGACCTCTGTAGAGAGACACTCCAGTGAATGTTAAATCCATGCTCAAAGAGACAAGTTTACGGTTCTGTACATATTTAAAAAATAGAGGGGGGAAAAAAATCTCTATAATCTCAAATTTCCCACATGGTACAAGTGCTTGGTTTTGGAGAGGTTTGGGGGTTTTTTGAGCACGGCCTCTGTACATTTGTTAGGAAGGAAAAGATGTTTCTTTTCCTTTGTGCAGTCTGAGCATTGTCCAAGATCCCTTGTTTTCCATGCATCTTGATTGCCATTATATTGCTGGACCCACATCGAATCCACTACGCGGCACGGAAATGTCTTACTGAATAATTTCTACATTCTGAAACTTACAGGTGTCTGCAGAATTATTAAAACAGATTGTCACTGACTGGTAGATTTCATTTGAAATATCTGGTCCTTCAGCGCAGCTCGTTGGGAATGCTGCTGAGATTCCTGTGTTGACTGCATTGTTTTGCATTTTGCAGGAAGCGATTGAGAAAAAGGAACAAAGGGCAAAACGCTTTCATTTTCGAGCCGAAGTGAATCTCGCCCAAAGGAATGTGGCACTGGATCGGGACATGATGAAGAAAGGTAGGAGTTTATCCAGCAGTCGAAAAGAAAGGATCCCTTTCTTTACTTCCTCGCTGTTCCTTTACTTGATTTATCCTATAATAGTCCCTGGAGGTTTTCCCAGATCATTGCCAAAAGTAATTTGGTTGGTTGGTTTTCTCCCCACCTTTTTATTTTGTCATTATTTTTTAAATTACTTGACAGTTACCAGTTCACTTCTCATTTAACAACCCCAGAAAGAAGACAACACTTTTTTGTGTACCTTATTTACAGTTTGGCAACGGCACCCAGTGCTACGCGTTTGAGATTTGTTCTCTGGATCAGGGCTTCTTTAAGAATCTGTAAATTCTTTGAAAAGACCAGGCTTGGAGCACTAAGTGGGGGACTCCGTGTCCCTGCGCAGCGAGATCAGATTCTGTGTACTGGTGATGGGAACTGGGCATGTTGGGTTATAAGCAGATCATCTGGGAGATGTGTACACAACAGATCGGTGCTTTTGGCATCCAGTTGGTTCTCATGGCTTAGTGCTCGTGGCTTTTGTCCCACTGGCAGCTTGGACCCCCTAAGCCGTGGCCTGTAACAGCTCTCCTTCAGATGGCACAAGTGGAAGTGCTTTGTGCATGTGTGCTGCTCTCGGGCATCGTCGCTATTCTGACTCTTTAGTGCTCAATGGTAGTACTTTGGCAGTATCTAAAAAAAAAACCCCAAACCCTAAATGTTTTCAAGGCAGTTTGGTGACTGTGCTGTACCTGCTTCTACCAGTGCTTGTGATTTTTACCTCTTGTTAATTCTCTACTTAAGTCTTGCATTGTGGAGTAATAATTCAAGTTATGGTGGTTTAGAATGGTGTGCATCATCCGTGCCTTTAATGAGCTTCCCTTTTGCTTATCTAAAATGTTTGCTTTATAAACTGATACATTGCTAATGTAAAAGTTTGCTCTAAGTACCAGTTTTGTATCTCTTCCTCTTTATAGCAATTCCTAAAGTGAGACTGGACACAATTTACATTTGCGGGGTGGATGAGATGAGTACCCAGGACATCTTTGCCTATTTCAAAGAATATCCTCCTGCTCATATTGAGTGGTTGGATGACACATCATGTAAGTACATGAAGTCTTCTGTCTGGAATTTTTGACTCTTGTTGGTCATAGCTGTACTTCAGATGTCTTGGTGGCTTTCAGAGTCACTGATCTTTGTCTGTTGCAGTTTCTCTGTCATTTGCCTTAGTCAAGAGATTCAGAAGAAAAGAATTAATAGCATGTGGTGAAAATGAAATCTACTATCTGAGTATTATTGGAAAGACATAGTGTAGAGTAACTTGTGGGTCTCTAAGTGTGAGGGGAAAGGTCTAAAATTTTGTGCTGCTTACATCTTAACATAAATAGTGCCTGCTGTGAGTGTCACAAAAGATGCCATTCTGAGAGAAGGTTCTGGAGCTGTGTGCAGGCAGGCAGGTGGGTATGGGTTGGTTCTGCGAAGGAGCAGACTTGTTGCCATATTTGTTCAGTGTATTCTCAAGGAGAAATTAGTGGGTGGAAGAAGGTAGCTGCTGTATGTGATTTACATAGGTTGGAAAAGGAATGTAAATTCCCATTGCAGGGGCTGTTTCAGGGAGTAAGCAGGCAGAGAGATTGCCAGAAAGATAGGCTGTTGACAGCCATGCTTTCTTCAGTGATACTAAAGAGTGTGCAAGTGCTGTTGGCTACAGTTGGGCGCTGGATCATGGAATTGGAAGGCTCCAAGATTGTCACGTGTCTGGAAACCCTCTAACTGAAATCATACAAAAGAAGTAGGAGCCAGTGCAGGTTTTCCAATTGGATTGGAATTGCTGGAAAGTGGTTTACTGCCAGGCACAGCTAAGGCCTGAGAATTAGTAGCGTGGTTCCCTGGAATGACTCTGAAGGAATTACATTCCAACACAAGATAAAAGATAGGATACGCTACAGAATATTGGAAACCTTAAAGTCACTGTGTGACAGCTTCACAGACTGCCACAAAGAGACAGAAAATTTGAAATACAACAAGCCCTGGCTGGACAATCACAGTAAAAAGCTGCTAGATAAACCTGTGGTGATGCATAAGCAAGTGCACAGCTTAACTCTATCTGAAGCTGCATTTCTAAGGTTGGTTGATTATCCTTTTTCGGTCAGATTATCCTTTTTCTTGCTACATAGTAAATTCAGCTTGGAACCAGAGTGAATTTGCAGTGTAAAAATGCAGCCTTCAGAGTCGTAACAATAGTTCACCCAGTTACAGTTAAAACACATCTTTTTAGTGATGAATTTTCATGCTGTATCCTGAGTTCGTATGCCTACTACACTTGGTGAAAATATCAAGAAAAAAGCATTACCTTTTCAGCATTGATTTACATCACAGCGTGGCAAAAATGTTAAGGTTCCCAACTGAATTGCACCTCAAGGTGCGAAGGTGAATTTGGACACTGCTCTGTGTTTCAAGCTGAGGAATGTAAAATGATAAAAAAGGCTTTGAAAATTTGGAGCTGTGAAAAGCAGGTGGGCATACATAAATGAAAAAGTTATTAGCCAGTCATTGAAGTCAGTATCTGGGTGTTCTTCAGGAATTCTGACCTGTTCAAATAATTTGAGAGTGTTTTATTTTGGACACAGTATAGTTTTCTTGATACCTGAATGCAATTTGCTTAACAGCAGAGCAGAAAATGACATGTGTTGCTGTATTTGCACTGAACGCTTCTGTGCAGAAAGCTTTTGTTCCAAACCTGTTTCTGAGCAGTTTTATCTCTTTCAATTTTGATATCTATGAAATGCTTTTAATAGTCTTAATAAGTTAAATGTAGTACCATCCGCTGATACTTAGGGCATATGTGAGGCATATACTGAATCCTATTGTTAACCTGTGTGCACGATAATACGTGCAACGTGCTTGAGCAGTCTCTCCTGTTTTCCCCTTTTGTCCTGCTTTTTGGAAAAGATTAACAGAATTCCACAGTAAAGTCCAAGGTTCTGTTAAATTGCCAAAGGGAAAAAGAAAAATCAAGGCTTCTTTCTTCGACCTTCCCCCTCGCCCCCTTAATTGCATTTCTGTGCTAACACATTTATGGAATACACTGACCCTGATTCAATATCCTAATTTGCTGCTCTCAAGCAGCAGTCTCTGATGTATATGGTTGTGCATTTCAGCTGTTTTGGGTTTGATCTGTTGTTGTCTGTGTGTTTGTTTAGGGTTTTATTTTGTCATGGGATGAAAGTTGTGCGTCCGCCTTATTTGTGTTAAAGAATATGACTTTCCCTGCAAGAGGTTTAATTTGATTACTTTTTTGTTGTGTCACTATACAAGAACATTTCTGAACTTTTGTTAGTAAGTTCTCTAAGGCTGTGGATGGGACTGCTTATTTATACAAAATGCATTTTATTTTTGTGTGTCTATATATGTCGTAGGTAATGTGGTCTGGCTTGATGAAGTAACAGCGACACGGGCTCTGATCAATATGAGTTCCTTGCCTGATCAGGAGAAAACAAAAAGCAGAGAAAACAATGAAGAGAAAACAGCTGAAAAACCCAAGAAAGGTAGATCGAGATATGGACATATAGACATCATCTAGATAAATCAATGAAGCTTTAAACTTGTGCTTGGGTACTGCATAATCTAAATTACTGAAGGAGCTTCTATCGTATAGTTTCAGGTAAATGTATTCTGCCACTTTAAAAAAGGCTTTCATCTTGGAAACCTTTTGAAGAAGCTGCTTCTTAAAAGGTGGGTTGGAGCTAGACCAAAAGCAGTAATTCAGCTGATACTGAACACGTTAGACGCGGGGTCATACTCAGATATGGTATTTACAGTGGTGCGTGTTACACAGAAATAAGTCTGTGTGATGTGTGTACAAAGGCAGGAAAAGGATGGATTCTAAGTGTGGAAAAAGCAGGTGTAAGAAAATGTCCTGTTTTTGAAATGCCACCGTTGATTCCTTCCTTGATACAGCACCATCCTTTACATCCATGCTGGTGTGACACTGGATCACTTCAGCACACCCTATCATCTCTGATTTTCCCCATTATACTTTCAGGAGTGAAGCACACTGAAAGGGCAGGTGAAAAAGAGCAAAGCAGCAAAAGCACATCTTAGTATTGTGATAAATGTGGTACCTGAATGCCTTAATTCTCACTTGGCTTTACTTCTGTTGGCATAAATTTGAAATGAGGCCTTTGCTACCTTAGGACTGTTTTGGTGTTAGACTGGTGTGACCAGTTGCTGTGGTTCAAAGTACTGTACAACATGGTACAGAGTGATGTTGTATCCATTAACTCTGACATAGGTTTTGCTTAAACATGCTAAATGAGCAGAATGCAAACAGCCAATCTCTCTTATTAGATATTTGCAGTGCTACCAAAAGCCTTTCTAGAAAGTTTGGGGTTTAGGGCTTTGTCAAAACAATGGATCCTTCTAACTCATCCCCTTTTCTTGTTGCTTTTCTCTACAATGCAGTGGCTCCTCAACCATCCACGTGACTTTAATATTTGGGTAAATGTTGATAATGCTTCAAGTAAGACTTGTGATGGAGTTTTTGGAAATTAGTGACTGCCTGGTTTAAATGGAGCATAAATATATGTAATGAATCTTGTTGGCTATAAATTACATCTTGCATCATCGTCTCAAAATAAAAACTGTCATCTAAATTAATCCTGCTCATCAGGAAGAGTTGGATGCTAGATAAAGTACAAACTATTCAATTACATCTTAAGGTGTGAGATGCCTACAGATACACTGGAGTAAACTGGCTTAGTTGCATTCCTTTCTTTAGATAAGAATCTGAGGGCTGTTTAGGCATTTAGAGAAGTGAAAGACTGGTCTTTACTTTGAGAAGCATGAGAAGTTTATCTTTTTTTTGGGCGGGGGAAGTGCTCAAATGCTGTCCCTGATGGAACTTAATTCCTCAGGTTTGAATTTGTTCCCCTAAATTCTCTCTTTGGTTTCAGTTGGGTTAATTGTGCTTTACTTTTTTCTTTGAACTCAGGTATGTTTTTCAGGAACTTTCAAACAGCTGCTGCTCTTTATTTTAAGATTTTAAGCCTACTGTTGGATGAGATTAAGATAAGGAACTCTGAAATATAAAAGAGGGTGATTTTTGGGTTTGGGGTTTTTTTTTGTTTTATGCCTATGAAATACTTTGAGATCTCTGCAAGTGAAAGTGGTGTATGTTGATGCCTGTCCATATTCACTAATATTGTGGATTGCTTTTGTCTGAGGATGGTTGAAAAAAAAAAGTCAATTCCAGTATGAATTTCCTCACTCTGAGCTAAAAAGAACCCTGAAAAATCCAAGCAAACATTTCACAGTTTTAGTCGTTCTGGAGGTGTGCACTTTTTGGTAGTTACTACACTTTGAAATGAAACCACTGAGGTTTTAATGCTGGTTTGGTTTTATTTTTTCTCCTGCTCTCTCTCAAACTTGGAAGCTTTTGAATAATAACCTGCTTTGCATTGTTAGTATTGGATGCTTGCAGATTCTTGCATCATTTTAAAGGGAGACTGAAGGAAATAGTCTTTTATGAGCCTTCTACAGTCTTGGCCTTGCTAATCTCTTGCCATACCCTGAAATGCAGAACAATTTCATTTGCTTTCCAAGAATTAATAATCCAGGTGTGCTGCAGGCAGTTACCTGCACAGAGGCTGTCTAGTGAGTGTTATTTTGTGCTCAGGTGTTCTTCAAATTTCTATAGGCATTTACTGGTTTGATTGTTCTTTAGGCTGCACAGAAGAGAGGATAAGACTTTCAGTTTGATTTCAGAGAATGTAGCTAATAACAACCTGTGATTGACGCTCTAAAATGGAAGTTTTCTGTTTGGTTTTTTTATTTTCCCCAATTATTTTCCTTCTTAGAAAAACAGGAGGAAAGCTCTGATGATGAGACAGAAGAAGGCGAGGTTGAGGATGACAATCCAAGTGATGTTGAGGTCAGTACAGAAGGAAAGGAAAAACACTATTCTGGAAGTTTGGCTCTTGACGGGTGTAAAGTCTTCATGACGTGAGGAGTTTTAACCATGCGTGTTTGCCACTCACAATTTCATTATCAAAGTAAATTAGATGGGGAAATGACAGGAAATGCAGATACACTGTTGGTGAGAACAGCTTTTGGGAAAGTAGATTTGGAAGAGTGTTAGGGCACCCTGCACGTAAGAGCTGGACTGGCTGCCCTTTTCTGCTGAGGGGAGGCAATGAAAGAACAATGATGGAAGGGACTGGCCTTTCAGCGGTGAAGGCAGCGCGTAAAGAGGCTGGCCATAGAGATGTGTGGGAATCAGCATAGATATTGATGGTTTGTAAGTAATTTAATCTTTACTGGCTGAATATATAATAGGTGTGATTAGTACTTTCTTTAGGAATGGCTCAGTGAGCACTCGTATGTCATGCAAGTCTGAGTTTTAGTTCCTGCAAAGCAGATATAAATGGGGAATAAAAAGCCTTTTAGTCGTTGTGTGAGCATATGAGAACCTGGTAAAACCATTTAGATATGAAACAAGCAAAAAGAAAATCAAATAGTTGTTTTTCAGTGTCCAAGTTGTGGTGGTTTGCTGCATTTCAGTCCATAGTACAGTGTTGTTTGAAAATACTGGATTTAATAATCAGAGGTAATGTTAGGAAGAGAAGGAACTATTTTAAATCTTTAGGGCAAATTACTTCAGAAATTCACATTAGTTTGTCTCAAAGCAGAGTTCCTTTGAACATCATTTGAAAAGTAACTTTATTAATAATCAGTTGATTGCTTCTCTGTTAGCAATCCATTTTCACTCAACAGTAGTTTTATTTTTGAGTCCAAAATACCTTTTTTGCCCCCCAAAGTTGGATGCCCTCTCCCAGGTAGAAGAGGATTCTCTCCTGCGTAATGATCTTCGCCCTGCCAATAAACTGGCTAAAGGAAACAAGCTATTCATGAGATTTGCTACTAAAGGTAAATGAACAGCTTAACAAGCATAATGAATTAATCACTCGTTGGAGTTTTATTTGTTGACTAATGAATGACTTGAAGTACCTAATTTTTATGTGCAAAATTGTTAGGTTTTTTGCTAATCATCAGGTATTGGGATTTTGCAATAAAGCCACAGTTAATGTGTGAATTAAATCCAGTTCAAGCTGTATGAAAATTATTGTACATAAAAATTTTTATCTTGGGCTCAGGGCATTCTTCCTAATACCACAGAATAGGTGGCATTTTATGATGCCTGTTTCCTCAGAAGTAAATGTCAGGTTTTATAAATATGAAAATCATTTGAGATGCTGATGAGGTATTACTGGAAAGTATTTCTAAATATAGTTGATATTTTAAATTATATTTATGAGTAAAATAAAATTCTGGGCTGTGTGGGAAGTGACACGTCCGTAAAGAAAAGAAAGGTCATGAAAAAGGTAAGTACAGCCTCCAGCAGTTAGAGTGGGATATAATGCTCTGTTAAGCTGATATGTAGAAACTCAGTCTCCCTAGAATTAAGTTTCTAGACACAAAGAAAACTCTGGTGGTAGGAAAAACTTCAGAGATGTCAGCAAAATTGTATCTTCCATAAAGGAGATCAAAGTAATGCTGATCTGTAAGACATACTCGGTCTGACTTTCACTCTCTGTGTCTTTGCCTGGATTGTTGTTTGGTTTTGTGCTACTGTTGTAAGATACTCTAAGAGGGAAATACTCCTTTCATTTATGTTTTTTCAGATGACAAAAAAGAGCTGGGAGCTGCCAGGCGTAGCCAGTATTACATGAAGTACGGCAACCCGAATTACGGAGGCATGAAGGGGATTCTTAGCAATTCTTGGTGAGCATTGGATAGAGGAGTTGGAATGTTGCAGGTTTAGACAAGGTAGTCTAAAACTGGTTTAATATGGTAATTTTCTTTCTATTCAGTTTATGCAGATGCTGCTTATGTGTAAAAAAATGTTTTTTCAATGTAACTATGGATTTGCAAGGGGACTGTGAAAACAGTGTTAATATTCAAAACATTCAGAACAGATCTCGGACATAAATGTATGCCTGCTATTAAAGGGAATGACAATGGCATATGCTTAATCCAGGACTTGAATATGGCTCATTCGTGATGGCTTTCCTGTGACAGGAACATCCTTGTTTTTATGGTGTTTCAGGAAGCGAAGATACCATTCACGTCGAATCCATCGGGATGTGATAAAGAAAAGGACGCTGATTGGGGATGATGTTGGCTTGACTCCTCCTTACAAGCATCGTCATTCAGGTAACTGATGCCAGTATGTTGACCCTGTAGGCACAGACCTGGGGAGTAGAGGACTGGAAGGGACCTTAAACAGTGCCTCGTGTAATCCCCTGTGGTGCGTGGAAGTGAAGCGTGCTTTCAAAAAAGGCAGCTTTAACTGAATCAAGTTTTAAGGTTTTGCAGGGAACAACTGAGGCAGAAACTACACTCTGCTCAGAATAGCTGCTGCTTTTCGTGTGATATTTTTCTTTAACTAATTTAGGACATGGGGACTAATCAAGGGCAAAAAGAAGAGATCCCTTATTTAAACTTCCTGGCAATTTGTCACACTTGCTCTGTCAATTCTCTGTTCTATGAAAAAGCAAGCTCTAGATGTAGACCAAGAAAGATTAGAAAATTCTATTAATTAGGCTTGAATAATCTACTCCCTAAGGTAGGGGGTGTGCCTTAGAAGACTAATTGGTGTAAAAATCTCTGACGTGAGACAAATGCAGTGTCAAAGTTTCCTATGAGCAGCCTGTTAAAAATGCAGCCATGGATGTATCAACTCTCACAGATTCTGTGTGTTGATAATTTGTGCTTTCTGAAAAGGTGCTTGCAGGCTTCTGATGACTGAATTTAAGTTGTTGATTTCCATTTCAACTGGTATAGGTGATAAATGCATGGTAATGATAGGTGCCTTCTTTTGGGCATTGCTGCTTAGAGGACTTGGAAGGATTATCACGGTGCCAACAGTTGTCATGTGAAGCCCCACAAGATCCTAGGAATTGTAATGCTTAGTTCAGGAAGTGTGAACTGCACCTACTACAAGAGGCAATTGTACTTTGTGTATTCAGCCGGGCTTTATGCCAGGCTGAATATATAAAGTGGACTTATTTTTTCTTCCCGTAGCAAATTCCTTCTGTTGAGGCTATTCTGTAATCTAGATTTCACTTAGAATACTTTCCAAAATATGCTGTCTCCTTAGCCTCAGCCAACTGCAAAGACTCCTTTGTGGTGGATCGTTAATTACAGTGATTTTTTATTTTTTTTTCTTGCCTTGGTTTCAAGGTACCTTATAAGAATGACAAACTTCAGTTTATCAAAACCAGTTTGTTTTGCTGCAGGCTTAGTAAATGTTCCTGAGGAGCCTATTGAGGAGGAAGAAGAGGAGGAAGAAGATCAGGATATGGATGAAGATGACAGAGTTGTGGTAGAGTACCGTGATGAACTGCAAGCCTTCAAACAGTCCCGAGACCGCAGCGCAGCAAGACGCTCGAGTGCTAGTGCATCTGATTCTGATGAAATGGACTATGATCTTGAATTGAAAATGATATCAACACCCTCTCCCAAAAAGAGCATGAAAATGACAATGTATGCAGATGAGGTGGAATCACAACTGAAAAATATTAGGTAAAAGTTTCTTGTTCTTCAAAATTATCAGTGAAAAGGCATTCTGAAGTTTAATTAGTGACAGAGCTGTCAAAGCTTAAAGACAAACTGTGGAAGCTTCTTTTTAAATTATTGTTAATTTTGTAGTAGGTGTTTTTAAAATATATACAAAACACAGAAAATGCTGATACAGGCTTTTAATTACAAGTAACATTTTTTTAATATAGCTTCCTTTGCAGATGTTTATAACCCCGCTTATTGATTTTCTTGCATTGCATAGCTAGGTCAAGGAGAAATAACTCATCTTTCTCCTTTCCCTTTACCCTTTTTTTTTCTCAGAAAGGAGCATAACCCTTAAATGTTCAATGACAAAAGTCTACAAGTAGACTTAACTATGTTAGATTTAATTTCATTTAAGGAGTGTTAAATCTATCACTAATTTTTTTTTTTTTTGGTAGGAATTCCATGCGAGCAGACAGCATAGCAACCAGTAACATCAAAAATAGGATCGGCAGCAAAGGATCATCAGAGAAAGTTGCAGATGTCAGACTACTGTTAGAAGAAAAACGTCAGAATAACACTGGGCCACGTCAGCCAAACAGCAGTGTAAAATCAGGTAATACTACACTCTTATGCTGTGTAGAAGTGGATAGGCTCATTAAAATGGTTGTATTCATTTCACATCTGTGCTCTACTGCAGCTAACAGACCTGAGGGAATTCTGCAGCAGTTTCTGCATCTATGCAGTTAATTTTTCCTCACTGAGAGACTAAGGTGGGGATTGCTTTGGGCCAAAAATGAATTACATTTGAGTGAAAGAGCGATGTTTATTTTTATCCAATTTCCTTGCCTGTTTCTATTTCCCCCCACTTTGTCTCTTTCGATTTGCTCACTCCTTGAAGCAAAGATTCTGCACGACTCCGAGGAACAGAGTTGTCAGGGAGCTCATGTACAAAATAAAATGTGAAACATTAGCTACTTACACGAAAGAATATGTATTACATTAATGTATCTTTCAATTGGCAGAGTTTAGGTTTGGGCTTGACTGTTGCTTTTTTGACTTGGGTATGTGTAACTTCAGCTACATAGGATCCAGAGGATTATCTGACTGATAAGTGAAAGATACTCTCTTGATGTAATGTAGAAGTTATATTAGTATGTTTTAGCTCTCCTGCACATTTTGGGGCTCTGACAGGTTGGTACATAGATCTTAGAACTTCCTTTGCCTTTATGTTTTTGTTTTAAGACTGGGAATATCTACCTAACCCAGACAAACCAGAATGTGAGACTTGCATCATGGGTTAAGCATTTTGGATTCTTATATTCAGATTTTCATTGTAATCTACAAAATATCAAGTGGTATTAGAATTCTAAAGCAAGGTATCTATTACCTGAAAAGAATTGCTGAAGGTATAAAAATTTCTGTATATTCACACCTCATGCTGGATACATATGCACTGTGCTGCTAAAACAGAAATGCAGCAAGCCACAGAATAACTTAGTTTTCATCTTCTGGATACAACCCAACCTGAAAACATTAAATGTCAAATTTGGGGGGGGCAGGGGGGTAAAAGCTGAATAAATTATATAGCAGACATTGTGCCAGGATTGAAATCTGTCTAGCTTCAAGTTGTACAAACTGTGTATGAGCAAAAAAAAACTATCTGGCAGAACTTGACTAAAAGCAACCTGATTTTTGTCATTTTAATTGTTGAAAACATCCGTAGATGTGCGGCAAAGACTGGGAAAAAGACCACATTCTCCAGAAACTAAACCTCCAAGCAGCACCTCTGCTCCTCGTCGAGAACCAATATCAGATGTACACAGCCGGTTGGGAATCCCCAAACAAGATGTAAAAGGCCTCTACTCTGATACCAGAGAGAAGAAATCAGGTTAGTTTTATGGAGGAAATGTAACACTGTAATTAATTTATTTTTAATTTTTTTTTTTTAAGAGAAGTTTCAGCAGAGTATCATGAAGGATGTTCAGCTGAGTGCCATGGAAGATGAAATGTTTGTTCAGAGCTTTGAAATCTAAATACATGTAGCTAGGTTGAGCTTAGTACTTTATTAGTACTTTATTTGTGTATAGATCTTAAAAGTAGAGGACTGCTATAAAATGGGGGTCAAAACAGGGCACTAAACCAAGTGTAACAAATGCAGTGGCACATCAGACCTGCCTGTAGCATTCTCTGCAAGTGGGAAACAGTGAATAAGACTGCCCTGAGCCTCCCATGTTTTCATTTCAGATAGTAGGAAGTTCCATGCCAAACATGGAAGTTTGCTGGAAGAAATTAGAAATAAAAAAAATCTGAAATAATTACTTCTCTAAGGTGGGAGAAGTACAAGGAGTTTAAAGAGATCCAGTGGATGCAAGATGAGGTTCCTCAGACTTACTTTTTCCTCTTAGTACTGTCTTTTCTAAAAAAAAATGTTTGTTTTTCATCTGATTAGGTAATTTATGGACCCGATTGGGGTCTGCTCCGAAGACACAAGAAAAGACTTCAGATAAACATGAAAACTCTGTGGCATCTCCAGAGGAAGATGATTCAGAGCTCCAGCGGGTTTGGGGTGCTCTCATTAAGGAAAAGGAACAGTCTCGGCAAAAAAAGAGCCGATTGGATAATTTACCATCTCTACAAATTGAAATCAGCCGAGAAAGCAGCTCTGGATCAGACACTGAATCATGATTGGTTTCACATTCTGATCCTCAAGATTGTGACTCTGCAGTGTGGCAAGGTTTCCTTTGCCCACAAGCTGGACACTGGCAAAGACTTTGCAGTGAAGGTTCCGGAAGCATCTCTGTTCCTTTTTATATGAAAGCAGAGATGCGTTACCACTTGAAACCTAAAGCAATCGCGTTTGTCTGGAGTCTGTGGTTGGCCCTGGGTTACGGTAGGGCATTGTCATATGTGTTTATTACAGCAAACCTGTAGTTAATTCTAGCAAAACACTTTTCCCCAAGCTTTGAACTTAAGAGGCAGAAATGCTCTGTATTTTTAAGAAGACCTCTTTTTTTTTTGTTTTGTTTTGTTTTTTAACATGGAGCCTTTTAACAAAATATTTTACACAGTTCATCCAAAGAACAGGGCATTTCATAATCGACATCACTGCCTTGCCCTTCTGGCTCTTACCAGCACCTTTCCTTTTCTCCTGAAGTAATAACAATAATGCTTCCTGGGTAGGCAGCCAGCAAGGATAAAGCACGAAGGGCCTGTCACGTTCCTTTCCTCCAAAATACTGAATGTAAAATTAAGTTAAACGTTTTAGTACGGTGACATTTCACATAGTATCCAAGTAGCAGCATTGCTCTCAAGGAATTCTGCTCACTTATTTTGGTGATACTGTGTTCTGCAGTTGTAGGGATTGAGATGCTCAAGACTGCAGAGTGGGATGTTTGAGAATTATGTCAATTCCCAAGGGTTTAATTTTTTTGTTATGTGATGAGAAAGTATATCTCATTTCCTCTCTATTATGTTTTGAAGAAATCTAACAATTTAAAAGCATACATTTTTATATTTGTGAGAACTTTCCTGTTGGCCACGGTGAAAGCTATAGTGGTGTTTTCCTCTGTGCTGTTGAACTATATATATATATATAACTGAAAGAGAAAAGGAAAACTATAGGATCACTGTCTCATGTCAATATTTTTGAATGTTCTTATTGTATAGTACATGTGGATGTGGACATGGTTGACTTGTTACATTCAGCTTTTTTACCCGCATACCCAGTCTAGGTAGGAAAAGGGTTTGATCCTTGTGCGACTGCAGGTTTTCTTCTTGTTGCCTATGGCATTTATTTTGATTGCCAGTAATTCAAAATAAGGAATAATGTTGACACATCACATCCTGGTAAACAGGACAGGTAGCAAAAACATTGTCTGCTATGTTTTGATAGTCTGAAAATTTGTTTGCATTATCCCTATTTCCTAGGTTCTGTCAGCCCAAAGTGTCTCTGAATATCTCTTCCTGTTCTGCTTTTTAACAAACAAATGTTTTTTCTTTTTTTTTTTTCCTTTTCTTCTCCCTCCCTTATTTGTACTAAGTTGAGGTAGGTTTGAGGCTTCACAAAACCAAGGAATCTGCAATTAACTTTTTGTATTGCTTTATTATGTGTAAGAATAGCAGCATGTGAAATTAAAGGTAAAATGAAAGGTACAGTGACTAGAAGGGTAATCTGGGGTCTGACTGGGCTTCAAGCCTTATTATTATTTCCTTGTTTTGTGACACTCATCCTTGATTTTATATTTAATTAATGAATATATAAATGTCTCATAAAAGTACTGTTGAGAGTAAATGACTGCAATGTCTGATCACTGTAACAATTTCATTTTAACGTGTGCTTTCTAATATCCCTTCCAAAGCTTTCAAATGGAACCATACCTGTACCATACCCACCTCAAGATCCCGATCAAATTGATTTAACCCCTGTCTTCTTTTTTTTGCCAGTAAACCTTTTGTGTTGTATTTGTGCTTTGGATCCATTGCAGCCTTTCCTTTTCCTGAAAGGAGATGGTAGATACAAACCATGGTCTGTGAAGACAGGTTTCTGCAGCCCGGTGAACCCTTGCATGTTTTGAAGCTCAGCAACTGATTGTGGCCTGCTGTTAACGTTGCTGCTAACCACTGTGTTTCTGTGTAAATACTCCAAACTTGAGCCTGGGGAAGGATGGACTAAACTGGTATGAAGGGCAGAATGGGAATGGAAAATCTTTTCAACTGATGGAAAAGATCTGAACTAATGGATGCGTGAAATCGAGGAAAACGACATAGGCAAAGCTGCTTGTGTTGGGTGGAAAGAAGCCATGAAGACTGGGCCTGTCTTCCGAGTGGTCATAAATACACCTTACAATCGTCTCCCTGTTAGCTGGGTCTGTCGTGTGTAGGGTTTGGGGTGAGGGTTGTGGGTACAAAGGAGACCTCAGTAGCTTCGCTGCAAGAAAAAGAGAGGCTGACTGTTGAAGGGACCTCTAGAGAGGTTTGGTTTGGGGTTTTTTTTGTAATTGGGTGTTTGCCTGGTTTTGCTTTTTGATGATGTGCAGAGAAGCCTTGAAAAGTGTTTGCTGGTACCAGGAATTTGAGCTTTGATCTTCCTTAATTACCTGAACATCAACTGCTGGGTTTTGAGAATTAAAAATGAGCACTGAATGTTTAGTGATTATTTTTTTTTAATTTTTATTTTGTTTTCTCACCGTGGAGGCTAGGGCACAGGGAATTTTGTTCTCAGTATTTTACTAAAATGAAATGATGATGAAAATCGTAAGAAGTTTGCCTTTGGCTTTTGCTGGAGGATCCGTGTATGCCTCGGAAGGAACAAGGGGTCTGCCCTCACCCTGCCCTTCCCAGCTTTGCTGGAACGCCCATCTCCAGGGCCTGTGCTGCAGCTCCTCCGGGTGCGGGGCTGCGGGTGCTCCCCTGGCCCCCTGAGTGCGGGGCTTGTGCCTTCTGGGGGCAAGAGGAGGGTCCCCTGTGACCTGTCCCAGCCCGCAGGTAATGAACCCACCTTCCCCCTTCCAACCGAGTAGAGGGAAGCTTAAAATTAGTGTCCTAGCGAGGCCGAGCGAAGCCCCGAGGCCCGGTTTCCCCACGGGGCCTCCCTGCGGGAAATGGCCGCCTCGGCCTCCCCCTTCTCCCTGGAGCGGTGGCACGTCCCGTTCGATCCCCCCCCGGCCCCGGGGTGGTACCTCCCGTTCCCGCCGTGCTGTGCAGCGGAGCGTCCCGCCCCCCGCTACGGGGTGGTGCGTCCCAAGCCTTTATAAGCGGCCGCCGCTGCTCTTCCCGCCCTTTCCATCTGCGTGCCTGCCGAGGGGTAGGAGCGGCCCTATGGGCCTCGCCGGGGCCGGGGCAGGGTGGGTGCTGTGGAAGAAGGGCAGGGGGGAGGCCGAGGCCTGGCTTGCGGAGCGAGGAGCCCTTATCATTTGAGGTGAGGGTGTCCGTGTCCCGTCCCCGCTCCTCCACGCCCCCCGTAGTGGTGGCGGCCGCCCGCGCTTCCCCGACCCCAGCGCCGCTCGGGCTGGGCCCGACCATTGGAGGGGTCGAAGGGGGGTGCGCGTGGGGGGCGGGAGGGAGAAGGAGCCGCTGGGGACGCTCCGCACGCGGGGAGGGGCGTGGCCTCGGAGCACGTGGAGCTTGACCTTCCCCCTCCTTCCTTGTCCCCACAGGTCGGTGATGGCGGCGGGCCCCGGTACCGAGTCCTCTGGGCCGCCGAGACCCCGTGAGCGGGCCCGGGAGCGCGCTGGGATGGCTGAAAAGGCGCCCCGGTAAGTCTCGGTAAGTTGGAAGGGTCTGGGTTGGCCTGGGAGTGTGGCTTGGGGAGGGGGGGCGGTGTCGCTGCTGCTCCTGGGCCGCACGAGGCCTGGCGATGCCTTTGTCGAGCTCCTGGAGCTCTCGGTGCAAGGCTTGGGGTGGGTAAAGCCTGGCTACGATCGGCTCCTTCCTCCTCATCGGCCTCCTGGCTGCCTTCAGGCTGGTCCCAGGCTGCCGGGCCAGAGTCCTGCCGAGCGCAGAGCTCTGTTGAGGGCTCTAGAAGTGATGCTTCTCTGGGTAGTCCTTGCCATTTGTATGCCTTCGATGGATTTTTGCTTGGTTGGTTTCTTTGTGACGCTATTTTAAAGCAAGCAGGGCACTTTTTTTGGTTATTGGATGTGCCAGAGTCTTTCTGTGTAGTGAATGTTACAGCCTTAGAATTGGTGGTGGTGGTGTGGATTTTGAGGTTTAAAACTGCCCGTATGGTCAGTGTAGTCTGACAGGCTGCTAAGTTTTCTGACTAAAATCAGTTTAGAGAGGATTGCTGACTACTGAAAGCTGTCTGATATAAATATTTGGGCGATTCATTATATCGACATAAGTGCAGCTGGAATTGCAAGCAGATTGTTGGTGATGAGGTTCTGGGTTGGGTGGAGGTTTTTGTTTGGTTTTGCTTTTTTCCTGCATAAACCTACTTTATCGCTTTCTAAAATCATTGCTGAAGAACATTCTAGTTGAAGGCAGGAGACAGGATGTGTTTCAGTTCATTGAAGTCCTGAGTTTAGCTTTTATACATCCTGAGGGATCTGTGGCACCACCACCAGAACTTGAGGAAATAATCCATCAGGTGTATCCGGTGGTGTGGGCTACAGGAACTCCGGGAAGAGCAAAAAACACTGTCCCTATAGTAACTGAACTTATAGAGGGAACAGAACTGGTATGGTGGAGATAATACCCTTTAAAGTTAGATTACTGGAAGGGAATAGAAGGTCCTACTAATAACTTATTAAAACATGGACTGCTAGTTGAGTGTGAATCTGAATATGACACCCCTATTTTACCAGTGAGAAAGCTGGACAGGACCTATCAAGTTGTGCAGGATTTGAGAGAAATAAACAAAATAGCTAAAGATCTGCATCCTGTAGTGGCCAAACCTTACACTTCACTTACTAAGTTAAAGAATAGTCAGGAATGGTTTACAGTATTAGAGCCAGAAGACGCATTTTTCTGCTCGCCTTTAGCCAAAGAAAGCCAAAAATTGTTTGCATTTCAATGGGAAAGTTCTACCATGGGTAGGAAGACTCAACTTACCTGGACGGTGTTGCCCCAAGGGTTGAGAATGGTGCAGAAGGAAGCCAAGAAATACTACATCTATTGGATGCTGTCCAGCTGCCAGCTAAAGTGGCCATTCTGCACTGTTGTGGCCATTTAAGGGGTAACACCGATCCAGAAAAAGGTAATCGACTGGCTGACTCTGAGGCCAAAAAGGCTGCAGAAAGAACTCAAGAAAAGCAAATTTCAACCTTAATTCCAGAAAACAGGATCTTAAATAGACAAGAATATTCTAAATCTGACTATGAGTTGATAAAGGAATTGGGGGGACACGTTTTCCCTGGACGTTGGGCACGGTTAGAGGATGGTAGAATAATAGTCCCTGCCAAATTATTATGGGGAATGGTGAGGAAGGAGCATACCAGGACTCACTGGGGAGCAGATCCATTATGGAAATTTTCTGAATCAGAGATTGGTTGGAAAGAATTTATATACAACAATCAGGCAGGTAACAACAATGTGAAGTATGTTGAAGAAACAATCCCAACACCAGTAATCAAATACGGTTGGGACAGACTGGAAAGGGGAATCTTCTCCGGGACCACTGGCAGATCAATTTTTCAGAACTCCCAAGAAAAGGGGGTCCTGGTGGTTACCAGTATTGACAGGGACCTTTTCTGGAGGTCCAGGGGCATTCCCTTGTAGAACAAATAAAGTGAGGGAAGTAACCAAGGTGTTGCTAAACGAAATAATACCTCACTTTGGAGTCCTGGTGGTGGTTTCCTCAGACAGAGGTACCCATTTCTGTGCTCAAGTGGTACAACAGGTTAGTAGGGTGTTAGGAATCGGAGTGGCAATTGCACCCACCTTCTAGACCACGGGCAAGTGGCTAAGTGGAAAAAATTAATCATATGATAAAACAACAGATAGCCAAAATATGTCAGGAAGCAAACGTATACTGGTAGCAGACATTGCCTATTGCCTTACTTAGATCATGGGTGAAACCCAGGACTAAGGGAAGTGTAAGGCTGGGATATTGTGTGGGAGGCCTTACCAAACTAAGCAGCGAGGGGAAGACCTGAATCAATTAGGAACTTGCAAAACTGTCATCTCCTTGGGAAAACAATTAGAGAAAATCAACAAAATAGTCTTAGAAGCCAGAGTTTGGGGACTGTATCATCCTATCCATCCCTTTACTCCTGGGGACTGGGTTTATGTTAAGAATTTTTCAGGTAACCCCATTGGAAGAGAAGTGGAATGGACGTCACCAGGTCTTGCTGAGCACCTTCACTGCAATCAAGATAAAGGAACCAACTGGCCTGGATCCACTACTCTCGAGTGAAGAGGGCTCCGGATAAGCAGTGGACGTCTGAACCTGCAGGACCACTTAAGTTAAAGTTGCGGAGAGACTAAAATGGGAATCCAATATTTGATGATTGTGTTAATCATTGTAAATGTTGTTGCCGCCTGGGACAGGAACATAGGTTTTGAAACTATCCGAACGCTAATTAATCCTTCTAAGGCTAAAGACTGTTGGATTTGTACTGCTTTGCCTAAGGGAGACATGAGGCTTCCTCTACACGGGGTGGCCTCAACTCGTTGGAACTGTGATAACAACACCTGGCCTGAATTTTGGAAGAGGCCGGATGGAGGTTACTGCTCTCACGATAACTCCAGCTATGGGTTTGGCCCAAAATTCGATTTAAAAATACTGAAGGACATCGAAACGCAGTTTCTGGTCAGCAGTAATAACTGCAGCTGGAAGAGCAGATCGAAAAACTGCCGTTGCTCCCCCTCGACCTGTTCCAATTGCAATAACTGCACTTGCAACGACGGGTGGAACGATTACTGGATCAACCAGACCACGGTAGAAGTGGGCGCGTGGAACCTGACGGGCCGGAACGTTACCTACATCGATTTCTGTAACCGCACGCAGTTGCAGACTTATGCCAGCCGAGGGTGGGACGTGATAGAGAATCGGTTTTACCAGTACGGCTGGCACAGCGTGGGGACTTTCTACGGAGCCAACCTGACGGCCACCAGCGGACCCTGTAAGCTGCCCGAGGGGTACTGGTGGCTGTGCGGAGACGGCGTCAGTAGGAAGCAGCTGCCCGCGGGATGGAAGGGGATGTGTACGATCGGGCACTTAATCCCTCAGGATCGGGTCTATAACCACTCGCAGCCTCCCCCGGGGATTCTGCGGAACCCCCTGGGCAAGATCTAAACGGGAGGAGAATCCCTTAGCAGAAAGGGGAATTGGGATTCCATAGTTTTATGAGATGGTTTTTCCCTTGGAGTCAGTGAACTCGAGGCAGCTATAGTGAATATTTCAGGCACTTTGAGTGATGTATTTAATATCACTACAGGTGCCATCCACAGTCTTCAGACAGAGGTAAATTCACTCTCAAAAGTAGTAGAACAGAATGGTGCTAGACTTACTGACCATGAAGGAAGGAGGGGTTTGTACAGTTACCAGTCAAAGCTGTTGTGTACATGTAAACCAGGGGAACAGAATCGAAGATTTGGACAAATTGTGGAAGAAAACTCAAGTTTTTTATGAAGTCAGTAAAGATGATACTAGCTGGTGATTCAGGGAACTTTGGGAAAAGTTGACCTCATGGCTTCCTAACATTGGTTGGCTCAAGCAGCTCTTTGTAGGCATTGTCCTAACAGCTTTACTGGGAATTTTTACTTGTGTCTTGTTAAAATGTTTTATTTGGGGCTGCCAAAATGTGGTAGAAACCTATGAAACCTGGAAGCTAAATAAGATTCGCCCCCAGTTGGAAACTGATAAATATTTCACCAAGATGTTAGAAGGGAATGGTGAGTTACAATTTTGCAAAAGAATTTGCAAGGATACAAGAAAATGGGGGAATTGAAGGCAGGAGACAGGATGTCTGGTGGAGTTTTATTAATCTTTAAACAAGCAACAACAATGAATGGGTAATTGTATAGTAGGTGCATACTGAAATGTGTAGCCTTGTAGATAGTGGTTATCTCCAGGAACAGGAAAACAGGACGTCTCGAGGCAGCCGAGCATGCTGAACAGACAAGAACCAGTTTTGTGGCAAGAATAAGAATTTTAGACTTTAGATCACCAAAAGGACACAGTGATAAAGAAGGTAAGATGGAGTAAATGACCAGCAGAGGTCTCGAAAGACCATTGGAAGGAGAAAAGACCCTAACCCTAATTTTATTCCACGTGCTCGGACTATGTAAATGAATTCTGGGAACCCTTAGCCTAAGACTGCCCTTTCCAGGAAACATGATGAAGACATATGTTTAGCCTGCGTATAAAGGAGGAGTGATCCTGGGTGCATCCAGCACTGCAGTAAGGAATACCTGCTTGATGGTACTGCCTTGTTTGTCTTGGAATCCTTGCCCAGCCACACCTAGCCTGCCCCTTCGGTAAGGAGTGTTAGAAAAGCGAGGGGGCTTGGAGGCACCGATCTTTGAATCATAGTAATGCTGCTTTTGCTTTTACTCCCACAGCAGAAAGATACCTTGAAGTAAAACGTAAGTTAAAGTTCATTTTGTAATAAGGTGCACAAAGTTGTTACGTTTCAGGCTTTACTTATGTGCTTATGGTGTAAAGCAGTTAAATACAGGATCATAGATCAAAAATAACCTGTAAAAATTGCACCTTAAAGCAAGTAAAACTAAAACTAACTTTACATACTGTCAACAGAGCTAATGCTTCTTGCAAGCAAAGAAAAATGTACAACTCTTGGTTCAAGATGAAACAATTACTGTGTTTTAAGTACTGAAACACAGATTCTGTGGGCTGTTGATGATGATAACCCTGAATAGGAAGTGCCGTCAGATGCGAGAACTGACGATAACCTCCTTATTTATCTGAAATACAGCTACCTGTAGAGTTTGAGTTCTAGAAATCTGTCTTCCAGAACTAATCAGGCAACTTTTATTTATACTTGTTTTCTGTGAGAAGTGCTCTTGTAATATCTAACGTAGCTTCACATCCATCTCTTTCACCTCATCTGCAGAACCTGGTCTTTCCAGATAAATGTGATGCACTTACATCTGGGAACAAGTCACTCTTTGCAGATGGCCCTAATGTGAAGGTAAGTGATGAATTTCACTGGACAATGTAGAGCTTTATACCAAGTAAAATCTCAAGTTGAGAATAAATGAGGCCTATATATAGGCTGCCAAAAACTTAAGAGGCTTATTTTCTAGGTTCAAAGTTTATAGCCTAAATCAATTTGCTTTCCCTCCTTTCTTCCTCAAAATTTAAAGCCCTCTTGTCTTTCTCTCCTGCTATCTCGCTATGTTTAGGTACAGCTTGCAGATCCATGTGCTGATTGTTAACAGCTCATCACAAGCCTTGTGGAAGGCTGTGAGATGGCAAGAGCAGGAGATTCTTCTGGGTGAGTTGAATAGTTGGTGTGGTGTTCGTTCAATGTGTTGGGTTTTGGCTACAGTCTAGAAACATTGCCTAGCTGAGAACATTCTCATTGGTTTACTATTTCTGTATATTCTTAGCTCTAAAAGTATTCAGCTTTAGGAAAAAAATAGAAATTGATTAGGTGAAAATGCAGACAGTAAATGTGTAAGAGCTGTCTCCTGCACTACAGTTTGGCTGATGGCACTGTAGAGCTGGGGGATAAAGGTCTTGCTTCTGCTAGACCTGTGTCGATTCCCATAAAGATATCAGATGATGAAACTAACCAAAAATTGCTGGAATTACCGTCAGATTGACTGGTGGTGAGCAAAGGTTTTTTTCTGATGGTATCCTGTATGTTAACAAATGGGTTAACATTTAGTGTTGTGGTTAATTCACCCACGCTGTTGTATTGCAGGTGTCAGTGCTGAAAACATCTTGTCCGAGGAAGAAGGAATCCAATAGAACAAGGCTGTGAGCTTGGGAGACCAGTGTTTGTAAAGATTACCTATTTTTCTGCCTTAGGATGTTAAGAAATGGCAAGAGTTAATACCCTTTTGATGACACATATATTAAAATCTCAAAAAAACCCCAACTGGATCTGCTTGTTGTCACTTTACTGCATTAAGGAATCACTTTGCACTACGTGATGCGTTTCAAATAAGAATGTGCTGAGTACACCTATAATTTGCTATGTGATAAGATAACATAGATGTATACATGCTGTGGATAATGTCAGTTGCCTTCAGTTGTGCAAGCATTCTGTCTGTGTTTGGTAATTTACTCACTTGAAACGGTTTTAAAAAGCCATCCTAATACTGCTGCTGTAATTACTGCAGAGATTAGGCCTTAAATACCCCTGACAGCAAGAAGAGCAAATGCAGCTGTTTCTGTAGCTTGCTTCCAGGCTTGCTATTTCTTACTATTTTGGCCTCAACTTTTTTCTAACAGGTTTTAAAGTCAACTACAGAGGTGGCAGAATGTGTTCCTGCGGCAGTAGCATTCTAGCTGGTGTGCTGCATCTCTTCTAAATTATGGTCCAAGTGTGCAGATCTATAATTCAATAAGGAGAAAGGCTGAAGAGACTGAAATTTGTCAGCCTTCTTCAGCGTCTACTAAAAAAGGCTGTGTTTGTGATAATGACTCATTGCAAGATTGGCTTACAATGGAGGTTGATAAGTTGAAGGGTTTGGGGCAAATCTTGGGGACTTAAAATGAGGAAAAACAGCACCTGAGGCTGAAACTCCCACTTAGATTCATTATGCCAGTATAACTGGCAGGCTCTAACACTTCAATGCTCTTCTTACATTTATAGGAAAGGTGCAGAATGTGGGAGTCTTGACAAACCTGAAGTGATTCAGCATGTCCACTGAGATTTAGCAATGCAGAGGTTGCTGATTGTTTTGCCTGCTTGGTGTCCCCAGGTTAAAGATTTTAGTGCTGTGTCCTTTAGGGTGTGCTGCTTGAAAAAAGTAAAACACCATTAATAAACTGATTCCTTGTGAGCGTGTGCTCGTTCCGTGCCAAGAAGAATCGATTTGATGTTCACTATACAGTGTTGTTTCTCAAACTGATGAAACCTTCACTTGGGGGCTGCCCCAGCTGGGTCTGCACTGGCCTGGGGAGTTTAGATAAGAGAACTGAATGTGTTTTCTTGTCTGTTTGACCTCCTGACTCGACTACCTGAAAAAAAGAAGATGCTGTGGCTTGGTGCTGCCCATCTGGCACCGCAGGGCACTGTCCCTGTCCCTCTAACAGTGCTGGTGAGCCATGGGATGTGTGGAACTAGCACGTGCATTGTGCTTGGGGCGTGGATGGTGTGAAATGTGGGATTTCACAGGGGTTTGTCTCACTGAAAAGTCAGTTACGTACTTGAATCATGAAAGAACAGGTTTAATGTTTTCTCAGAGAAAAGTCAAAAAGCCATAGAGTGCCTTGTATTGGAATGTGCAGGGCAATCAACCTGGATTTTTCTGATGTACATCACTGTGGTACATGCAGGATTTAGTATAAACATTCAGCCTGGGCAATGGAGTATGCAAAACTTTGGAACTAATTTGTTTCTTTTCGCGTGTGTGTATTGGAGCAGTGCGAAGAGTGTGTTGCTTCAATGTTATTTTAATTCAGAGTTACATTCTCTTCCAAGTGTTTAATGAAACAAACTTTTTGCCTGATTTTTAAGAGCTTGTGTATCAAGAGCGTGTTGACAGAAGACATTTCTGAGGTGATATAATGCATTGAAAGTAAAAATGGTTTTAAAAGATTTCAGAGCACAAGGAATCCACCGGTTTTGTCTTTTTTTTTTTTTTTTTTTTTGAGATTCTGTAAAACATTAATGAAAAAGAAGCTAAGTGGGGCCACATGCTCACAGTAAACAGAAAACTCAGGCTATAGGGTACTAAACAAGATGGGATAGGACTGACCTATAGTCTCTGCGCTGGGAATTTGTCCTGTGACCCCAGTGAGAGGCACAAACCACAGACAGCTCAAAGCACTGAGGGAGAATGAGTTAGAATGGATGTCATGTCAATGGCTTCCAGGGAAGGTGCATCCCTTGTTTCCACTGGGTGCATGAAGACGATGAAGGAGAGGGAAGCAAGTGTGGTGTGGCTTGTGCCGTGGTGGGGAGAGACTGGGACCGGCCTCTGTGACTGCTCCCTTTCCTTCCGGTAAATCACAAGCTTCACGTTTCATTTAAACACTGGTTATCGTCATTTCTTGATTAGTATTATAAAGCAACCGTAGCTACATCAGGATTAAAATATTAACTCATGCAAACCCATAAATTACCGTAATTAATACTAACTAAAAGCTAAAGATGTGTTCTTTCTTGGCTTGGGAGCTGCGGTATCAGCCGAAGCGGTTCTAGCTGGCTGTATGCACTTCAGGAGAGGGGAGGAGGGGATGTACTGCATATCTTGACCTTGTCAGAATGAAATAGGGCCTCAAATTTGAAATTTTACTCCTTTCCTCTCAAAGACAAGGTAATTTTTAAACCTCTCATTTCAAACTGGTGAAAGAGAACCAGGGCCCTGTCAGAGGAGTTGCTGTTTTCTAGCAAGGCACGACTAAGATGTTTCTGTTGTGCAAGGAAAATTTATGGGTTTGTTTTCTCCCAGCTGCCACACTAGCAAATGCTTTGTCTGTTATAATTTCTCAGATGCTACAGGCAGCAACTCAAAAGAGTTGCTCTGAGCAAAGAGTGAAGGCTCAAAGTAGCCAGGGGGTGTTTGGCCTTTCTCATGCTCACTTGGGGCTTGGGCTCAGCACTGGTGGTGGCACCTGATTAACTTTGTGCTTTATCATGTTCCATGTGTTCCTGTAAAGGACAAGGTCGTTCATCATTCAGCACTCTGGTAGGATAAACATGCACCTTATTTTGTCAGTTCATGTAATTTAGTGTCTCAGTTTTATGCTTGAAATCAATTGTAGCCCAAATGTTATGAACCAATCCTAACACTGCTTGAAACTTAAGAATTTAACAGGTGGAATTTGATTTAGAGCAATTTTGGGGGGGATTTTTTTTTTTTTAATTTAAAATAAACCGTAAGCATTTTGTGCTCCTGTTCTCTAATTCAGGGAGAAGAGAAGAACATTTGCCCTGTTGCACCTCCTGATGCTGGAGCCCACAAGATGGTGCAGTGACCAAGTTCAGAGCAGTTACTGTAGAGAAAGATTTTGCAACCTTGGAAGATGCTTGCTTGGGGAAACATGATTTTACTGCTGGTTCCTTCCAGGTTATCTAATAAGATTTGCAACTTTAATTAACGTGCAGAGAATGCCCTGCTCAGTGAAAATCTCACTCTTTAATTGGCTGTTAATAATGTTTCTTAGTGTAAGACCAGCAAAGGCTGAACCTCCGTTTCCTTTGACACTGTGCAAACCCCTTGCAGTAATGGGGTTGGACTAGCTGACTTTTAAGAGTCCCTTCCAACCCAAACCATCTTGTGGTCCCAGCCCCAAAGCATTTTTGCTCTGAGCAGGCAGCAGTGACATTCAAAGCACGTGAATAAACAGTGTGAGGAGGAGCCAAAGGAATTAAAATGTCGTTTTCTTTAGTAAAAATACTATGTGAAGAATTGCTTGCCCTTGATAAGCTTTCACTCAAACCAGGACTTGCAAGCCCAGTGGCTTCCTACAGCCCATGCCTGGTGCTGCAGAGCCCTGTGTTGTCTCCTTGGTGTGGTGGGAGTTGAGCTTCAGCTCTGCTGTGGTCAATAAACCTCTGCCAGCCCTGCATCTGCCTGTGGAGCTGTGAAACCTGAAGGGATACACATGAGAAAATCACCTAATGGAGGCTGAATTTGAAATCCCTGCTGTTTCAATCAACTTGAAATGTTTAAAGTTTCACCTCCAATCATTAAGATTTTTCCTCTATGTGTTTGCTTTTTTTGTGTGTTAGTCTCCTGTTAGTTTTTGCAAGTCAATACTTGGATCTCTTTTTTTGTAACGGGGTTTTTATTTGTTACGCTTTGTGGTAAAATAATTGCACAGCTGCAACGTGAACTCTCCAAACAAATGAAGCAATGATCTCTGTTTCTAAGGCTGCATTGTGGCTTTCTGGTGGGCTGTCCTTGTTGTTGGGGTTTTTTTAATATATAATTGTAATTTATTTTCTAGATTTTTTGCATGCCTTCACCTGGACACCAGTATTGCAAGGATCTGTGAATATGTCCAGTTGTTTAACATGGCCCACAACGGCAGCAGATGAAATACCTAATCCAGTGCTTTACATCTCTTGTGCCTCCAGCAGATCATCTTGAACTGGTCTGCCAGCATTCCCATGAAGCTGTGTTACCTCCTCATTTCAGTTGAAGAAATGAGATCAGAGCCTCGCTGGGGAGGGTGAAAGAAGGGAAGGCCAATTCCATCCTGTGTTGGATAAGGGAATTTTACTTAACTGTGTCAAGTCAGGTGTTTATTATCTTCAACCATAGCAGTAAATAATGAAATCTTTGTGCTGAGTGCTCCTCGGGAGCTGAAATACATAAGATCCCTGCTGTGAAGATGATGAGAATTGTTTCAAAGCAAAGTGCAAACTGGGAGCTTTGCAATGCACGGTGATTTCAGAAGGTAATGGGGAAGATGCTGTACCAAGGTACATGCACTTTGAATTTGATTTAATATGTATCCAGTCATCTCTAAAACAGCCTTTACACTGCTGTACTGGGGGAGGAAGATGTTCTGTGTTTGCAGGAGGCAATACAAAGCTTTTGGGTCAGCGCCAGGCTGTCTGCTAGTTCAAAATGGGAGACCACATCAAGGAGAAGGTATTTCAAAGCTACAGCTTTTAAACTTCAAAAAGGTCTTTGGAGATGGCAGCAACACTGTGCATCACTTGGCAGCGTGTCAGCAGCTCAGGGGCTAAAACTGAGGAAAAAGAGGGGTTTGGGGGAGGGGGGCAGGACTGAGGTAACAGCAATAACACTAAAAGCATCTGAGGAACTGCTGTGGTACCCAGAGCTGGTTACATGGATGAAGGAACAGCTCTGCCTTGATGGCTGCCCCTGCTCTGGGTGCCTGTTGGTGAAGTTCAGCCTGTTTGGGGGGTTGGTTTCTCTCGTGGTTGTGTGAAAACTTGTTAGCTTGTGTCTTTGTGTCTTCTGTGGTACAGAAGGTGTTTCCAGGGGAACTCCTCTCATCGAGCAAGCAGCACATTAAGGTCATTGGGCTTGCAGATGGGATGCTGTAAAAGACATGGAGAGTATGAGAAGGAAATTGGAGGTTGTGAAAGTCAGAGAAAATAGATGAAAGCAGAAAGTGGCAGTAAAGTTATACTGTACTGGGAGAAACTTTCTATCCTCAGCACCTCTGGAGAGGACATTCAGGAGTCCAGCCACTGCGGGTGCACATTTTTTTTTTGTCAGTTCAGAGGGTATTTGTGCAGAATTGTATTGACAAAATAAGATGTCAGATGCAGCAGAGACTTTTTCACCAAAACCTGTAGGTTCATCCCCCAGGTGCAGGTCTTACCCCTGGTCTGAGGGATTCAAGCTGCATCCAATCAGTCTGGTAATTCCCCTCACCTGCCTCCTTCCAGCCCCTGATGATCTGATCACCTGTCAAAAAGCAAAGTCTGCAGGTCTGTGTTCAACAACCTTAGAGCTTGAATAATCTTATTAAAAGCCTTGAGGCTGCTCACAGCCAGCTGCAGGACTTGGCTTGAGGTCAGGACATTTGCTGACCCTTACTGATTAAAGGGCTGGTGCTCGTTGGCAGCCCCAGGTGAAGCTCTTTTACCTTCATTTGGGTTTAAACATCCACCTGCCATTTAATCCTCCCCCTGCTAGCTCAGGGCAAGGACGTGGGGCTTTCTTTTACTTACTTTCTTCTGCTAACAGAATCCAGTATTTTATAAAAAGAATACTCCATGTATCTAATTTCTGCTGCTCACAGAGTGGCAAGTGGAAAGCTCCAAGGAAGAAACAGCAAATTTCTGGGCAGTGCTTGGTGGTTTTGGAGGTAGATGAGGAGAGAAAGCTCCATTTCTGATCGATGATCCAGCACATGCCTTTGAAGTTGTGGACTAGCAGGCAGAAAGTCACAGTTGCAAGAGGAAGATGTGGTACCTACATCCATTAGAAGAGGACATTAAAGGAGGTAGGAAAAATTTATGATTTCCCAGAGAAGCGTGTGCCTAATCACACCCTTCAGATTTTCTTAGAAATTAAGGAGGGAGAATGAAATATGATTCTGTGATTCTATGAAATAATTGCTGGTCATGGGAAAATACTGATCCTGGTGCGGAGAGAGATTTCAAGAGGAAGCTGTTAGTGTCTGCTACTTTGGAAGGTGCTTTTGTGGGCTAGGAGGGAAAAGGAAAAGAAATTGGGATTTGAAGGACCATAGAGATTAAAATAAGGACAACATTATAGAGACCTCTAGACACTTAAATATATAGGAGTTGTACAGCACGTGTGGTTTTGTTGTTGCTTCAGCAATGCTGTGGTCCAGAGCTTATTTCCTACCAGGTACTGCTGATTGTCTGACTCTTGCTTGGCAGTTATCATCAGCAAATGCTGGTTTCATCCCTTTCCTGTGACCTGTGCTGAATTTGTGGGGGATTGACTTTTAAATGAGGCTTGCTTGGGGTTGGAGCAGACTTTGCCTGTCAGATGGGTGATTTTGCTGATGTGTAAACCTGAGCTGCTAAAGTCAATCTGCAAGGTGTAGTTTATATAAAAAGCACCACCTAAATGAAAGCTGCACTTCCATTTTGTGTGTTGTGTAGGTGTGGGGAAAATAACTCTTGCCTTCTGCCTCTTCCTAAGTAGTATTATCACTTAAAGAAGCAATATCCACTCAGGTTAGTCAGCTAGACTGAGAATAGTTTCAGCAGCAGGAGAATGAGTTTAACTGCCTCTGAGATGGCAAGCTGGGTTTCCTCCCAGGCATGCTGGGGATTGGGTTTTTTTCCCGTTTAGCACACTGCAAACATCTTCCTATGCCACCAATTTACCAAACAGGGCTGACATGCTGTGGATGTGAGCTGAGATTTGGGCCAGTAATGAAATAGAGCTCGAATCTCCTGAGAGTTTCAATGCTTTAAACTGTTTTGCTGCTTTGTTGTTTTATGTTGGTGGGGTTTTTTTTTCCTGGCTGAACACTGGAGTGGTTTGGGTTTTTTTTACAGTGACTTTGGGAGAATGCATCTCACCCAGTTGGCTTTAAGCACACTTTGCAAAGCCTTTCTTCTTCAGCTGCTTGGGAGGGAGAAGTAGATCCTTTGTTCTTTTGAAAATATGCCCCTTAAAATTTGCCTGATTATCTTTTTCTTTCCATTTCTGACCAAGAACCCGGACGTAGTGGGCAGGCTTTCCTGGCAGCCAGAGGCACGTGAAGGGCAGAAAGAAATTTGAGTTTTGCATTTTAGCCTGCAGCTCTGTGCTCTTCCCAGTGCATGTGGTGGAGGGGAGCTCTGAACTAGCAAGAAACCACAGCTTCCCCCAGAACGGCTGCAAAATTATTCAGCCTTTCAATTCATAATTTAACAAGCAGGTGTGCACAGTGAAGGAGATGAAATGAAACACCAAAGTAATGCAGAAGTTGTCCTTGTGTTGGGAGAGTGATGTGTAAAGGCAGGCAGGCTGAAGCAGATGCCTTTTCTTTTGGCTGTCTGAAAAGCAGCCCCCCCTTTGAGATTTTTCTGCCCTGTGTCTCTTAATGTGCAGGATTCAACAGGCATTTGGGAAGAGCCAGGTTGGTGGGTACCAGAGCATGATGCACGTGGTGCTCAGAGCTTGATTCTTTACTGCTTTATATTTCATTTATATAAGACAAGCTGGAATTGCAGGTCTTACCTGGAGGTAGTGGCAAGACAAGGGACAGCTGCAAAAGAGGAAAGGGGGGAGGCTATTCTTGTGGAGATGCAGCTGGATTTTTCCATAGATGTTATAGTGAATGTCTCTTCCTTTATCTCGTGGTTTTTCACAGAAATTCTTGTAGTTTTCCATATATATGAGTCTCTATACATCTATTCCAGGAGTTTACGTCTGCAGGACAGATGTGCCTGTAATTAAGGTGCTTTGAGGTCTGATCGTGTAGCTGCCACGATCACATTGTGTTTAGCACATCCATTGCTGTCACTGGGGGTCCAGCTGCTGGAGGAGGCCTTTGGCTGCTGCTTGTGATGCAAAATCCTAATCACTGAGCATCTCTGCAAAGGTGCAAACCAAGAGGAGCTCTGGATTCCTCCAGGGAGGGACATGACTGACAGATAACACAGCAAACTGTGGGGAGAGTCAGAAATAGAGCAGCTTCACCTAGAAAAAAAGCAGTGATAAATGCATGGGCCAAATTGTCAGTGACTTACGTATTGATTTCTCTCCCCTTCTGGGTACAGCACAAAGAAGTGGCCTTATGCTCTTTAGTAAACCTCAAAATCTTATTTTTGCTTCTGCTAACAATTCACAGAGGGATGCAGCATGCAACGGGGTTACTAAAGAGCTGTGCTGGCAACTGATTGCTCAGCCCATCCCACCAGATGCAGCTACAGGAACCCTTCTTGAAGGATGCTGTATAGACTCCGCAGGTTTATTTTTCTCCTCAGATTGAATTAATAAAATAGCAAAGGTGGTGGCACAGAAGCCACAGAATCAATAAACTATTAGGAGGCAGAAAACCTGGGGAATGAATTCAGAAATCCGCACAAATAATTAAAGGTGGTGGTGAACAGGTTGCATCTTTTCTGACTCTATTAAATGAGGTCTTCAATTTTGTACAAAACCAATAGCTAAGCCAAAGGTAAACCCAGCTGTCTTGTCTGTGTATTAGCCTAGAGAAGAGAAGACAGAAAAAGCAAGCCCAAAACTGCTAGAAGGGACTATAAACAAAGCATCTCCAGTTCTCCATTGATCAGGAGTGATCAATGCAGCTTTCATGCAAAAACTCAGCTCTGTATTCCTAAATAGCTGTTGTCTGGGGCCAGCTTGGGATTCAGGGTTCCTCCGTCCTTTCCAGTTAGCAAAGCTCTTGCAGTTCTTCCTTGTGAACAAACTCCATGCTACCATTTGTTCATGGTAAAGCACAAGCAAAGAGAGTATTTCCCTAACAGCTTAGTGATTATGGCTGCTCAAAGAAATAAGCAAACATCCACATTTTATTTCCAGCAAGCACTGGGCTCACTATAAATCACATACTTTGGATGTACAGCTCTTTCCCCCCCCCCCAAGTCTTTTATGATGTTGTTTGCAGACACTGGCTATTGCAGTGTCTGGAAAAGGAGGTCAGTAAGCTTGGTTATGAGTTTGGCCATCTCACCAGGTAGCAGAAGAGCGGTAGTTGCTGCTGCCTGGCCGGTTGCTGCTGCTTTTCTCTGTAATAAAGCTTCCTACAAGCAATCTGCTGTTAATTAACTGGTTGTCTATAGTGCAGCAGCTTTCCACCGGGCAGGCAATTAATGGCACGATCAATGAAGTCTACTCAATTTAGCTGTGACCTCTAAAGGCTGATCTGCCAACTTAGTACTCAGGGGCTGAGAGATGCTAACCGAGCCTTGCAGGCTTTTCCTTGATGCCCTCCCTAGTGCAGGACAGGCAGATTGTGTGGCAAAAATCTGTGAGATGTTTCCAAAGCTGTTATTAATCCTGATGGTTTAGGAAAACTGGTTTTCAAATCCATCTTATGTAAAGAACTCACTCGGGAGGCACTTTTGCTGGTCGTCAGCTTTGAGTGTGTGGTGGAAGGATGCTGCCCTGCCTGTGGTCATGGGCAGGGGCTGTTGTGTTTCTACAGCATCTGCTGCAACAGAGCCCTCGTCCTGGCCAAGACCTGTGGCATTGCCATAAGCATCAAAACAATAGGATACATCCAAATTATTTTAATATTTTTGCAGTTGTAGTAAAAGGGAAAATTCACAACTGGGTGGAACATTTGCTCGCTGAAATGTGGGATGGAAGGAGAAGGTGGCCTGATCCATCTATCCTTGCTCATGAGAGGCTGGTCCTCCACTACTTGGTATCTGGCACTTTCTTTCTTGGGCCCTGAAATATTTTGGCATTGGCCTTATCATTCCAGCAAGAACTGCACACATCTGAACTGCAATGGAACTTTAGTTCAGATCTCCTTGATCAGCAAGAGCTAAAGCCCCTTTGGTTTCTACCTGTGCTTGCTCAGTGCTTTGTATGCAAAACAGGTAATCCTTGAGGGATAATTACTTTTCCAAATGCCACTGTATACATTTTCCCCTATCAGCTGAGCTTGAGCAGACTTTTCTCTATCTCCAGGGCCAGTGTTAAACACACCAGCATGAGCTGCCAATAAATAATGCAAAGGATTCCCTTAGCCAGGACTTCTTATTCCATTAGTAAGGGGGGAGGGAATCAGGCTTCAAGTAGCACAGGAGCAGCTGGAAGTTTTCACCTCCTGGGGTTTTATATGGATGGGTTTTTAATCCTAGATGTGGGTGAGATTTACCTAGGTCTCAACTCTCCCTTTTTGTGTCCTTCATTGCAACCCCATCAGAGTCACCATCTCCCCGGGAAAAACATATCCTGCAAATATCTTCCTTAGCTCCTGCTCCTTCTCTATTTAACCAGCTGAAGCACTCTCCAAGAGTTGATTTTCCTCACAAGAGCCAGAGTATTCACACAGGTTGTGTATGGCCTGGCTCCCAGCCTTCAAAATCTCTCTCCAGCTATTGAGTTATGTTTTAGGTGGGAAAAGCCTGATTTTGTGTGTGGCCTGACTCATTTTGGAAGGCGAGGCCCTGGCATGTGTGTAGGGTAGGTGGCTCTCCTTGGGACCTGACTGCTCAGGATAAATGACAGCCCAACATCCTTAAAGTCTGGATGCTGGGGTTTCCAGTGAGATTTTGCTGTAGCTCCTCTCTGGGCAACTGGGCACCCTCCTGCCTTTGAGGCTTTGGTTGCATCTGCTCCCAGGAACAGCAGCAGCTGCTCAGGAGGGTGCTCACTGGACATCTACCATGAGAAGTGTAGAAATCCTTCCCAGCCCCTGGGAAACCCTCTTCACACTCTCCAAGCAGCACCTTTTCCAATAAATATTTGTAACACCAGTGGAAGTCGGCTGACCTGCTGCTCTCTGGGTTTTCGACTAGCTCAGCTTTTTCTTGTTTGAAAAACATGTTTCTCACATTGAAAACCCACCTTCTTTTGCAGCAGTTGTGATGATTTTTCATTCACCCATTCCCCATAAACAGTTGCTTCCTACGAACCTGCTTCTTTACCACTCAGAGGCTGCAAAATACAGATGTAAGGAAAAAAACCAAAACCAGCCTGTAGACATCACCCCCTCTGGTTTAATTTATTTCAGTTCTTCCCTGCAGTGCTGTGCATTCCTGGGGAGCACATGGGAAATCCTCCATGTGCTGCAGCCCCGCAAATAAATATTTCTTTCTTAAAGCTTAGAAGGAAATGAAGATAAATACAAGATGAGGTGGATTTTGCTGAGGCAGAGAGGAGAGGAGGCTGCAGGAGACAGCCCAGTCCTTCAGCAAGTGCAGGCAAAACCATTTCCCTGCCCAGGCCCCCTCCTGTGTGCCTGTTACTCAGTTTTTCTTCTGAATAAGGAAGAGAAAAGATGAGGATGTGGGGGTGTGTGTGTAAGATGATTTTTGTTAAAGATGAGTGTGATGGGTTTAAAAAAACTGAGTGAGAATCTGAGAGCAAAGGATGTGTTGGGCTGCATCAGGGAGAGGGGCTTTGATCCCCCCAGGGCTTGGTCCTGGTGAGGAAGGGATTGTCCCTGGGTGGATCTGGAGGAGGTTTTCTGGGATGAGCAGAGTGGGGATTGCAGTGAGGGGAAGTAAGTGGGCAGCCTTGCAGCCAGCCCTGCACTAGTATTTCCCTGTCCCTTGGCTATGAACCTTCCTGTCGTGAGCAGTCACTGTTGCAGAAATTTGCATTTATCATAAAGTTTGGGGGTCTGTGGCTCCTTGTGGCATTGCCCAGGCTATTGCACTGAGCTCAGAGTGCAAAGTGTGGCTGTCATCAGTGCAGGGAGATGGTGTTTGCCCCTCACCTTGTCTTCCTCCTGGACAAGCTGTCCTTGACTCTGCATGTGTAAACACACTGTAGCACCCAAAGTTGTTGAATTTCTTTTTTTTTTGGCTGGCTTTGTGTCATAAGCAGCAGCCCTGATGTGCTGCCTGGGTGTGTGCAAACACATGACTTGAAAGTGTGCACGGGAGGGGAGTGATCCCCATGGAGCCTTTAACTCTACCTTAGCAGACCTCTGTGCCCAGGACATGGAAAAGAAAAGGCTGAATCTCCCAAGCCCAGCAGGTTCTGGTATTGTAGGACCATCAGGTCTTTTGCTTACAGCTGATGAGCATTTGAGAACATTGCATGAAGATGGGTGAAGTGGTGAGACTTGCATCACTGGAGGCTGTTGGAGGACTGAGATCTGGTTTTTCATTTGTCCTCTAGAATTAATGCTAAAGACATTTAATTAGAGCTGGAAAGATCATCTCCTCTTGCTGTGTGTATTCTGCTGGTGGAATATGGCCCCCGGGAAGAGAAAAACTCAACTGCCCCTGGAGCAAAGGCAGAGTGGGATCACTGCGTGATGTTTCCAGGACAACATCTACGTACCAGAGAGGCTGGGAAGAGATTAAATCTGTTGCTCACCTAGGAACATAACAACTCACCTGACCTCTCCAGTGTAATTTCCTTTCCTCATAAGCATTAATACATGAATACTGCTACTAAGGTCAATTGGTTTCCTTGGCAATAGCGGCTACCAGGGATGTGCTCCCAGTTAATGGAACATGGGAGTCTTTGTGTTGCTGAGGACACAAGTGGTCCCTGCATGAGCTCAGGAGCATCCTCCTCTCTCACTACTGAAACAAGGTGTACTGAACCCTATGGAAACACTGGAACTTGTGCCCAAACGGGGTCAGCTCCAGTGTGATAGCCCAGTGTGGCTTCATTCCCTGGAGCAACCCTCTCCCCTGGTGCCCCCTTACTCCTAAAGGTCACTCTGTGGCAGTTTCGAGTAGGCAGTTGCAGTCTTCTGATCACCAAAGGACTTGTGAGCAGCAAGTAATGCTTTTGATGAAAGTATTTTGAGGTTCTTGCTGTCCCCAGCAGTGTTTTCTGTGGCTTCCTTGCTTTCCAACACAGGCTGTGCTTGGGGCTGACCACCCCTCTTGCCTGCTCTCCCACCCCCCAGGAATGTAATCCCCATTTTAAATGAATAATTACGTTCAAAACCCAAGCTGGGCTTGTGCAAACTCTTCCAAGATAACCCAGCTGGTACGAGCCCTCTGGAACACGTGGCCCTTTCATGCCCCTCTCTCATTCCTCACCTACTGTTTCCATTCCCCTCAGTGTGGGCTCTTCAATCTGCACAGAATGATTTCCAATTACATTTTTGTTGCTGAAGGCATAAATCTTCTCCCCCAGACTAGTTTCTTTCCTGCTCAGACAGAGCTGTGTGGTGCTGGTGGAGATAACTAACCAAGCCAGGCTTGGATGTTTTATGGACTTTTTTATTTTATGGTGGCCATTTCCTCCCCCCCCCTTCAACAAGAAATGACCTCAGTCAACTTCAATATTCTAACAGCAGTGATTTTTCAGTACTTGACTCCTTCTGGGGCCATTTAAAAGCTCCTGACCAGCAGAAGCAGCCCAGTGTAGCATGGGGAACATTGATTATAGATGAAGGAGCCCCAAGCTTGTTTTGATGCTGACGAGCTGTGAAGGGACACAATCTCCTGCTGCTTGCTTAACCCCCCCCAGCTCTTTACTGAGTCCACAGGTTCATCATCCTCCTGAAGTGCAATAAATGGCTAATTGACCTAATCCACCCTGCAAGGAAGAGACTGATTAGCCAAAGCTCTCTTGCTGTTATACTGAGTAACTCTCTCTACTAGAGCTGTGTTCTGGGTTGTTTTTTCCTTTCTTTTCCTATGAAAGTCAGTAATTTGGTGCATGCTTCACCATGCACGGATATATCAAGAGGCTCTTTCTAGTTATTTCTCTTTCTCAGAAGGGCTAAATCCTCACTGGGTCCAGAGATACTGGCACAGCCTCTCTGCACCCGTGGAGCAGAACCGGTGCAAGTGGTGCAATGTCTGCATGGACCGCAGGGCTGGGGGGTGTGAGGTCTTCCTCTGCAGCTTTCTCCTTTGCCTTGGATCATCATGAGAGGGACCCAACCACAGCATTTCACAGCAGATGGGGATGTCTGGGCTGAGGTGCTCCCAGTTCACAGCACGTCTGTGGCACCACTGGGGACAGAGCCTTGCATTTAGCCCTCCGCAGCCATAAGTTGAGCTACTGGTAGTCCCTTGCAGAAAGAGCCTGATAAATGCAAAACAGCTCCTGGTTGCTTGATGTATTTCACAGGAGGTGGAAGCTCAGCTGGAGAGGAAATATGGCAGGGCCAACGTCCAGGGTGATTTGTGTCAGTGAGGGAATTGAGTGTGCAAAGCATCAATGAATGGTGCAGCGCTGTAAATGCAAAGTGCCCCTGGTTTATGAATTTGCACAGCCAAACTGGGGAGTCCAGACAGATGCTGGGGCCCAGGATGGCTGGTTCCTGTGCAAATAATCAGCAGAAAATAAAAAGCTTGCAGCAAGCAGCTTATAATTTAAACAGGAGACTGAGCTCTACATCAGAAGGAAGGGAGCCCAGTGTACTGAGGTACCGAGCAAACCAGTGCCTGACCCTCTTCAGCAGAAATGGTTGGAGTTTCTTTTGTGTAAGGAAAGATCTTGTTCTCACTGAAATCCCCATGTTAACAAATGCCCAGGAGGGAGTTCATCGTGGCACGGCAGGGTGATGTGTGCCTGTGGTGGATGGAGTGGTGCTGGTGGGCTGGCTGCCTGTGTCCCGTTTGCCCGCACTGGGCGTAGGCACCATAGGAACGAAACGCGTGTGCTGGGGGCTCTGGCCCCCAGCCTGCCCCAGACAAGGAGACCCCCTGCCTGTGGCTCCTGGGGAGGGAAAGAAGTGCAGCTGATAGCTGGGGGTGCAGCTGAGACCCAGTGTTTTGTGATTTTGTGTCCACCTTGTGCCCACCCCGCAGAATCCAGCCCATAAACCGGGCTATTTATTTCTCCAGCCAGCTGCAGTGACTCTTTTTTTAACCCCCCCTGGAAACCCCAGACCTGGTTTCTCCTCCAGTCGTAGCTTTTGCTGGGCTGCTCTGAGCTGCCCCTTTTGACCCGTATGGAGTTAAAAATAATCACTGGGTCTTTATTAAACATTGTCATTTATTTGATTACGGATAGCTCTTTTACTTCAAACAGAAGAGTTTATTCACTGCAAAGTTTTTCTCATGCCTGTTGGAAAGAGTTAGCATTATTAAAAAAAAAAAGAAAAGGAAGGAAGGAAAAAAGACTTGGATACATGCAAATCATACTGAACGTTGCCAAATGTATTAAAATGAGTAGCAGAGTTTCTTCTAAGTTATCTACTTGCATACGGAGGAGAAACAACAACCGACAGCATGAAGCCCCCCTGGAAGAGGCTTCCCGGTGCAGTGGTGTTAAACAAGCAGAGCCAAAGAAACAACCAAACAGTCTGACACCGTACCCAGGAGCAGCAAAGCCAGAGGGTCACTGGAAAACGATGCTGTAGCTGGTCAGGGATGGGCTTTGAACAGATAGAAGAGGGCTCCCTCTTAGCAAAGGGAGTCATGTTTGGTCCTTTGAATGTCAGGAAGTTTTTCACACTTTTCCTGCTCATCCCCCAGGTTTAGGATCAAATGAAATCCTGGTTGAAAAGCCAAAGTGCCCATTCCAGTGCTGCTGCTCTGGGGCGATCCATTTTCCATCACAAAAGTAAAATAAAATCAAACCCACGTCCCTAAGAATTAACCAAACCAACATTTTAGAAACAAAGCACTTCTGGTCCGGGAGGGAAGGACACGACCGAGTGACCCAACAGCCCTTCTGAGGCTTTAAACCTCTCTCTGGCTGTGGCTGCCCAGCCCTCGGTGACAGTGATATAGGGATGAACTCCAGGATTTGTTTTTTAATTTCATAAACCCTTCAGTGTTATGGTCTCTTTTGTCAACAACAGCAAGGAATCTGAGCTGAGCCCCGGAACCAGTGTTTGCAGAGCACTCCCCAAAATGGACCAAGTGCTGTCGGCATTGCTGGTGCAAGCTCCAGTACCACGTTAAAAGCTGTGGAGTTAATACAGCAGCACGGCTGGTGGGAAACTGGATTTCACATCTGAATAAATACTGGGCAGGCACAAGTGCCAGCTCGATTTTGGCAAGGCTGGAGGGGGAGAGCAGCCCCCGGGCACAGCCACAGCCTGGGATTTAGCTCCACACCGGGAAAGCAAAGCTCTCCCTCTGGGCTGGCTGACAATATTAAGAGGAACACCAGATGTTGGCTGTATCTCAGCAGATAGTCTATTCATCGGCAGCTCCTCCAGTCAGGATTGGAAGGGATTTAAGGGTTGTGTGGGCAGCAGTTCCCTTTGGGGTGACTGCTGTCTGGCCAGCGCGGGCAGGAGAGCGGCTGGGGTCTGGTTAGATCCAGCACTAAGGAAAAGGAGCCCTTCCCTGCAGAGTCAGGGCACCTTTCTTCTCCCCTTTTGTGCTATTCTAAGGCCCTCGTGTTACACACCACGTTGGAGATGCGTGTTTTGAGAGGTTAAAAAGCACAGCACGTCGCTAAGGGTTAAAAAACACCTGGGCAGCCTTTATAAAACACAAGTATTCAATACCTTTTACATGGTCTTTGAAAAGAAACAAGTTGACATTCATCAGCCGGGAGGAAGGCAGCAGTCCAGAGTCCTGAAGCATCCCACCGTGTGAGCTGACCCTCTGTCAGGACCTCCAATGCTGAGGTCTCGGTTTTCAGCCATCCTTGCTCAACGTGCCCGCCCGTGAGCCACGGAGACGAGCATCATGTCTGCGGTGTTGCAGCACCTTGCTCTGAGTTGGGGAGCTCCCCGGCCTCCGCCTTTCTGTCTGTCTGCTGCAAGCCCGTGTTGTCGGTCTTGCCTGGTCCAGCCTGCAAGTCCTCCTGGCTCTCAGCCAGGCCGTCTTGGCTCTCCAAATCACTTACCTGACCCTCCCCGAACTCCAGGATGGTTGGCAAGTTGCCTTGCTTCGGGCAGCGTCTCTTTAGGCTGACCAAGAAGGGCTGAGGCAAGGAAAAGATGTCCACGTTGTTGCCGAGGTCGATCCAGGTGACGCTGGGGAACTTCTTGGGGTCCTTCAGGGTTTCGGTGAGGTCCCGGAGGACGGCTTTGGTGAGCCGGTTGCCGTTGAGGGAGAGGGTGGTGAGGTGGGGCAGGACGCAGAGCACCGGCAGCAGCTGCAGCAGCATGTCGTCCGTCAGCTCCGTGAAGCACAACTCCACCGTGTCGATGTGCTCCGAGCTGTGCTGGAGGTAGGACGTGACGCGGTCCAAGTCTTTCAGCGTCAGCGGGATGCCTGATAAGTCCACCGTGTTGTCCTGAGGCTTGCCCATCAGGACAGCTTTCAAGCTGTGGGGGAAGAAAAGGAGAGGGATGGTGATGGGGGGGGGAGGGGATGGTTCTACTCGGTGGCATGGCTTTGGACTCCCCGGCCATTCTCAGAGTTATATGTAACTCAGAACATGAGTTATTTCGGTAGGATGTTCAACTGGGGTTAACTATCTCTTCTGTAGAGGCCAGGAGTATGTCTGAGCAGCTGGTGGGGTGCAGAGAGAGACATTCCAAGGCTGTTTATTGATAGATGATGGCCAGAAAGAAGGAGACAAGCTTCAAAACCCATGTTCAGAAAGAGTGCAGGGTTCTTCTCTACAGCCACCGCAAACCCCAGGAATTCAGAGGCTATCCTGATGCTTTTAAAGGTGCCAAAAAAAAAAAAAGAAAAGGCTGAGAAAGCCCTTAATTGGATGGACAGGAATTGCTGGTGCTGGTGTAACCCTTCTCACACTGCTGATTATGCAGCTCTTTGAGCAGAAGGACGTGTGTTTGGCCCCTCAGGTGTAGAGGTGGGAAACTGAGGGTCACCCCCCCCCAAGCCAGAACAACTTCAGCCCAAGATGACAAATGCATGATAGACACCTCCAGGCTTGGGTGATTTGTTCAAGTATTTCCAGTGTGTTAGACCTATTCTATCTCTCCAGTCTAGCTGCTGAGGAGACGAGCACTGCGGAGAAAGCCTTAGCTAAATAAATTAAACTCACAGTGGACCTACAGAAACTCATTAGCATGAGCTAGGCTAGAGTTCCACAGGTCAATTGATCTTCTAAAGTGAATCAAACACATCTACAACGAGGACCCGTCGACAGACTAGTGCTGCTGAGGCCTTTTTTTTTTGCTAATGAATTATTCTGAGTGAATTAGGAGGTGGAAGGAGCCCCGTGCATGCTAATTGCTCGCGTCAGCCCGGTGAGCTCACGTGGCTCCTCTGCCGCGGTGGCACGCGCGTTAGCCAGCTGCAGAAATGCTCTTGCCTTTCATAGAATCATAGAATTGTCAGGGTTGGAAGGGATCTTAAAGATCATCTAGTTCCAACCACCCCCTGCCATGGGCAGGGACATCTCCCACTAAAGCAGGTTGCTCAGAGCCCCATCCAGCCTGGTCTTAAAAACTTCCAAGGATGGGGCTTCCACCACTGCAGTCTGAGCTGGGCAAAGCTGCCCAGCACGGGTTGGGTTTTTCTAGCTGGAAATGCAAAGCAGCACTACCACTGCTTTTCTGAGCCTCCGAGCAGCACCCACCAGTTGCTCAAGTGCAGCTGCTCCGGCCCCAACGCACCTTGTGGGAACTCGATCCTGCACAGAGCAGGAGGCTGGCTGATGGCTGGTCCCATCTGGTGCACCCCAAGCCGTGAGCTGCTGGCTTTTCACTGCTGCGGTGGCACTTCTCAGAGTGGGACTTTGTGGTGAGCAACCTCAAACACACACAGCCCTTTAACAAGAGCTCTACTTATCCCTTTGCAAGGTCTCGTGTCTGCGTGCAGAAAGTCAGCTGCTCATGCAGTGTGCCTCTCTACTGGTAAATTTTTTGGCAAACGCTGGGAAAGAAACCAGTGAAATAGTACATTTATTATTTAAAAAAAAGATAAATAAAGTGATGATGTTCCTATGTTGGCACCTATTGCCCTCCCATATGTACCACCACAGCATTGTGTGGCAGCAGCCCTGGTGAGCGAGGTGGATTGAGGCTGGTGCCGGGGCAATGCCTCCGTGACAAGCTCTTCTTGCCTAGTAAAGCCTAAATTGTTCTTGTCTTGAAGCCTTTGAGCACCAGAGCTGGTTACAGAGGGATCTTGCTGTCAAATAAAGCACATAGTATCCCCGTCAAGAAGTGATAACCATTTAATAGCATGGCTGAAAATAATCATCCAGGGTCTGGGTCTTGTTTGATCCCCTGCACGGAGCGGTGCTGCCCACTTGCCTCCACCTACCTTCCCGTGGGGCTTTTAATGTGGCTTTAGCTTAGCAAAACCAAGAAGATAACAAAGGGGGAACAGGGATAACTTCAGAGCAGCTGTTTGTTTGTTTGTTTTGAGCTGCTTTCAATATTGCTTCACATTTGTTGTGGGTTTTTTTCCCCATTGTCGCATGGATATAATTTCTGCCAGCGAGTAAAAGAGAATTTCTCACTAGGCTTCTATCCTCCGCCTCTTGAGTGTGATTTAACTGGTACCTGCTGAAACAGATTGATTATCTTGTACAAATAGCCCCTTCACCCTGGAGCTCTGCAGTCTCCAGTAAAGGCAGAGGCAATCTCCTGAAGCACTGGGGCAGAGCAGCTCTGTGCTGGGGCTGGGCACGGCTGGCTGGGCTCTGGCAGCCTACGCTCAATCTGACCCTCGGGACACAAACCAACCAACCCCAATCACAATTTAATATATAAAAATATATAGAGAGAGCTCACCAATAAACACATCAGAAATTCCAAAGTCTTTCCAGTGAGGATTACTTATTTCGGTCTCTTCTTGTTCCAAGAGCCTTCCCAGTTTTGCTGAGGTCTGCAGTTTTCACCTTATAAAGTCGAGCCATTCCCATTGCCACGGTCCCTCCCCTGCTATCAAAATTCCAGCTCACCCCTCCAGCGAGTGCCATCTGATTGAGGGGAGGACGGGATCCCTCAGCCTGGAGAGCTCACCATCTCGGGGCGGGGTGGTTGGCTCCTAATTTTGGCCCTGATATGTGACATCAAAGGCAAGCGTATTATGGCCATTTATAATTCATTAAGCCGCGTTTAATTGTGGCCGCTGGGAATGTGCCGTGGGACTCGCATCCCCAAACGGGAGCTCCTATTGCTGTTACAAGACCAAACTTCGGGCTAGTTCTTGGCTCCAGCACAGCAAAGTCTCTTTTAAGCATCTTGTTAAGCGCATACCGGGAGGGAATGCTGGAATGCTGAAACCCTCTCCAGATTTCCCTCTTGCAGCAGGATCCCCAGCACTGCATGCTGCTGGGCGCTGCGTGTGTGCTGCTTGCAGCAATACCTCCTCCGCTTGCCCGACTGCACGGGCTGCTCCAGGAATAGCTCTTTGTTTAGATCTCTTTCCTTTCCAAAGCCCACTGAATTTTCTTTGGCTCCACACCAAGCTACACAGGCCCGTTCCTCCTCTATTCCAGGCACAAAGCTTGGGGTTTGTGATGGGAAGAGTAATTTCTGCACACCCAGGAGCATCCCCGGAACCAGTGGAACTGTCACAGGTCTCGTGGCTTCAGCCACAGCATGACAGCAGAAGGACCACTGGCATCAGAAAGATCTTGGTCAATAAATCCTTCCCATCATGGTGATAAAGTCAAACATGTTTGATTTATATTTCTTCACTAAATTAGTCCACGCCTGTGTAGTGTCTCCATGGACATGTATTAAAAGTGAAAAGCTTGTGATACAAATAACATGAAAAAGACATTTTCCTCCCTGGATGAATGCTGACCCTGTCCCACCAGCCTCAGCTCCTTCCTCTCGACCCGTTTAATGAAGAGCCCTCCACTAGAGAGCACTGTCACCCAGCCCTTGGTGCCACAAGCCAAACCCAGAGCAGGAGGGACACAGCTCACCAACTGCACCTTGCAGAGGGGACGGGACCTGGTGTGGTGAAGGGATGAGACCTCACCGTGCCATTGCCTGTCTTGTTCGTGGCACAGCCCTCAGCTTTTCTGCTGGGTATGTCTCCTGTGCTGAGTTAGCTGAGAGCTGATGGTGGCTTTGGACAAGCTTTGCTCAGACTTTGAAGACCCCGAGCTGGCTCTAAGCGCACCTAAGCATCCTAATACTCAAAATAATGTGCACGTGGAGGAAGGAATCTGGTATTTTGGGTGCAGCATTGCTTTGGGGAGAACTGCAGCACAGAAAAAATGGAGAGCAGAAGAAACAGAGAAGAATCTGTTTGGGGCTGGGTGGATTAATTTACTGTAACGTTTCCCAAAATGCCTCTAATTCCACCCTAGAGCATCCTTCTGAGGAAGAGAAATAAAGGGCAGGAATTTTCTTTGCATTAAGCATTTTGGCAATGTGATATTTAGTCCCTTTCTAAGGCTGATGTGCCTCAATCTTGTGCTAGAGCACCGAGCAGATGGGAAACCAAGGGGAAGGAAGGTCAGGCAGCTCGGGCAAATACTGCAGGCAGGGACTGGCTTCTGCACTGGCTTTCATGGGCACAGGGGCTGGGGGAAGTGCAGAGACTTTTTTGGACTGATTTTGGAAGCCAGGGAGAAAAATATCAGTATACAAAAAAGGAACTAGACATAAGCTACTGAAATAAATCTAAATGCCGGGGAGGAGGAGGGAGGTGCCACAGTTTTGGTTTTTCAGTCCAAACCACTTAAATTTGACCCAATAACACTGGCCAAGTGGAAGCTACAGATCCATCACCCGGGAACTCAAGGAAAGCCCATCTGGATCCAACTGCTGGGGGTTCACACCCAGGCTACTGGAGAAGCAGCTGCACTTGGTGGCTATTTGGTGATCCATCGCCACTGCCGATGCCCTGCGATGGTAACCAATGGTCCAGTGGTTAAGGTTAAACCCAACAAAATGGCTGGGATGGACCAAAACAGGACCTGCTCCTTCCCATGGCCAAGCTCCATCAGCAAACAGCTCTTCCCAGCAGCTTCCACCAGCCTGCATCTGCGAGGTTCCTGCTGTGTCATAATGGTGCAGCATCTCTGTGCCGTTCGGTAAAAGGACCAATTAAACCTTTAAAACCAACAAGCTTCTTGGAAAATGAAGTACTGTTCTGCAAAGAAGCAACTTGAGAAATATCTGCAGTAGGGCTAATTAAGCAGGAGACCTGCTCTCATTTGCATCCTGCACAGCCAGCTCCTCGTCAGGGTCCGGAGCCGAGGAGGCTGGATCCAATGAGAACCACCATTTATGTGTTACAAGAACAGGGATTTTTCTTTTTTTTTCCAAAGTTGTTTTTAATTTCCTGCTAAACAAAATTCTAAAAATAAGCATTTGGGATCCATCAAAATGCTTTGCTATAATTATAACTCTATTTAACTTCCAGCAAAAAAAAATAATAAATAAATGTAACTGTCCTGCTGTTTTGGAGTATTCCATTTCCCTACCTCCTGAAAATGAAATGGATTTTATCTACTACTCCTTCCTATGATAGAAACATTTTGCTCTCAAGAAACCTGCATTTTCCTGTAGAGAAACTGTGCTGGAGAATTGCCAACAAACTCCACTCCAGCGTAATAAGAAACTGCAGCTGACGCCCCACTAATAACATGCATTTGCAGAAAGGGCAATTTGCACAAGTGCCAACAGAAAAACAACCAAGAATTTAAAAGAAAACAACATGCTGGGATTGTTGCTTCTGTAAATGACCTCCTGGAAGGGAATTGCACCAGACCACGAAAATGTTCGAGTTTGCATTAAAACAAACACCAGTTTGCAATGAACTAAACAAGATTTTCTTTAAATTCTAACATTGGAGGGGGGAAGGTTGGAAAAAAAAAAACCTCTTAGAAAGGGACTTCTGTGATTGAGTATATCAAAAATACCCAAGTAACCATTGGATTTGCAGGAGCAGCTCCCCACTAGAGAGACGGGAAACTGGGGTGCTCAAAAGGACCTTTGAATTGGGTTGTAGTTCTCCATGTCCAAAGGGAAGAGGCCATAGGAAGAGAAATCACTAGGAAATTGCTCATAAAAATCATACAATTTGCTGCCAATACATTTCAAAGCGTTCCAAACAGATGAGCTGAAAGGAAGAGGAGGAAAAAAGGAAAGGGGGGGAGCAAAAGGAAGGGGTTGCGATGGTGAGGACGGGAGACCCGTGGAGCAAGGCAGGGCTTGCTGGGGTTCCAGCCCCTTCTGCACAACCAGGGTGGTTGGGTGCTTGAAATCCTTCATTCCAGACTCTTCCTTTGGATTTGTTACTGCTTTGTCTCACTCGTTCGCAAGGTACCTGTAAGCAGGCTGGATGTGACTCCCGTTGTGTGCTGGGAGAGCCTGGCTGCTCCCTCTCTGTCCCCCTCGCCACAGATTTGAGGGGGAAAGAAAAGAGTTTTGACACATCTTGTCTATTTGCGGAGGAAAAGAGCTGGTGTTAATTATCTTCAGCCCTTTCTGGAGAGCTTTAGGGTGGGGGAACATGCACACAGTCGGCCCCTGGTTTACTTCTGCCCACCGCAGCCCTGGAACCTGCCCCTGCTGCTGCCAAACACCAACAAAAAGCCCAAGAGAAGTTTGCAGAGGACTGCACGGGTCAAACCAAACAGGCTTTTGCTGAAGGGTTGAGGTTCACCCTTTGTAGAGGCTTGTTTGTATTTCCTGTTCCTTGAAATAAGTCGAATTCCATTAATGCAAAGGGGAAGAAAACAGGATTTTTGGTGGGGGGGTGGGGTGGGGTGAGGGGAGAGAAGCTTCAACTCTGATCCTCCAGCCCAGTTTTCTCATCAGAAACCAGCCCAAAGAAGAAGAAAAAACCCTCTCCCAACTGCTCTTCCTGCAATTAGGGAATGATCAGCTGCCAAAGTGTGTGCCTGGGGCTTTGCTTTCCCTAAACTGTTTATTTTATTGGAGCACAGATCACATTTGGAAGAGTTTAGGCAGGCAGAGGTCCCCTATTGCCTGCGCTGCTCTGATGAGAGCCAGAGCACAAGACTCAGCCTCCAGCCCAGCTCCCAGGGTCCCTGCTTGTCCCTCATCCTCTTTGGGCAGACATTTTCTCCAGGGCCAGGAGCTGCTATCACCCCTGTTTTCCCCTCGCCCCACCAATCTTTGGCACGTCTTCCATTTCAAGCCAAATCCCAGCCCTTCCTGCCACCGTCCCAACCCCTCTGGTGTCCAAAGAGAGGGTATGAATCCTGACAGGGGTCCTGATGCTCTTGTAGGTGGATCCAAGGGAAACCACCTCCTTCTTTTGCAGCCTGACCACGGACACACTTCAGACAGCTGGTTTTGGGGACACACACCCCCCATTTCCCCCACCCTGGGTGGAAGATGGACAAGCTTGCAGCCATCCCATAGCTATGGGGCTGGGGTCCTCCAGCCGTGTCTTGGGGGTCAGGACCCCCCCCTCCCAGCTCTCTATTGTGAGCTCCCTATTGACAGAGCACAGGACACCCAGGCACTTCTGTCAGCAGGAGCTACACAGCATGAAGTTCTCAACTGCAGGAGTGACTGGCTGACAAATACCAAGGAGCAAATGAAGACGGCCAAGGTGAACGTCTTTCACCTGACACTTGGCCTTGCTAACAATTCCTAATTGTTGATTGTGCATCTCTCAAGTCAAAAAGAGGTCTGCACTGGGTGACTTGCACTAAACAGCCGTTACGTCGGCCAAGAAAGCCCTGGCACTGCCGCCATCCTGCTTCCCTGCAGGGGCACACGATGCTCACGGCGGGATAAGACCCCTGGGGATTAGGCAGCGTGAAGCTAATGAGACTTGACTGGTGTGTGACGGGTTCCCCCCGCCCCCCCCCCCCCCCCCCCCGGGCTTGCCCCCCCCCCCCCCCCCCAATATCCCATCCCCTGCCCTAGAAGAAGCACCCAGTGACGGAGGGAGAGGATGATGGAACGATGGGGGCTTTTTGCTCCCTCCCTGGAAGCTTGGGAAGAGATGGGGGCTTCCTCCCCTTCCATCTCCGGGAGGGAAGCAGGATGGCAGATGCCCCCTCCCTTCCTCCCCCTCTCCTCTTCTTCATCCCTCTCTTGTCTTCTTTCTCCCCCTCTCTTCTTCTTTCTCCCCCTCTTGTCTTCTTCCTCCCTCTCGTCTTCTTTCTCCTTCTCTCTTCTTCTTCCTTCCTCTCTCATCTTCTTCCTCCCCCTCTCGTCTTCTTCCTCCCCCTCTAGTTTTCTTCCTCCCCCTCTGCTCTTCTTCCTCCCCCTCTCCTCCCCCTTTCCTCTTCTTCCTTCCCTTCTCTCTCCCCCCCTCCTTGGAAGAAATTATTTCAGTGCCTGCTGAGAGCGGGTCACCTCCACCAGCCTCCTGCCACCAGCAACAATTCAGGCTGGTCCTGCCCTATTGGGGTCGGGGGGAGCTCGGCTCCTGCGCTCCCCACATTTGGCAGGGGTGGGGGTCCAGGCGAGGCTCGCACCCTCCTGACGGTCCTGAGGATGCTGGGGTGAGGTGCAGGATGCTGAGCATCATTCCTGCATCCCCCGCACCAGGGGTGTGGGGGGTCTGTGACTGCTTGGGGTGGGGTGGGGGGGCTGGTAAGGGGCAGAAGGGTACCACCCCAAAAAGGGGCTGGGGGTGCGGGATAAGGGATGCCCCAGCATGACACAAAGAGGGAGAGGGACAAAGAAGGATGTCGCGGCCAGAGCGCGACATCCAGGGACCCCCTTGGAGAATCCCTAATACGAGTCATTGTAATGCTGTATGAAGACGGCGCACGTCGCTATCTTTCAGCTACCATATGTTCAGCTGTTTT
>WTSP01020851.1:2058-59874 GCA_025331215.1 Actenoides lindsayi | reverse complement strand
CCGGGGCTCTGAGCAACCTGCTCTAGTTGCAGATGTCCCTGCTCACTACAGGGGGGTCATCACTTGAAAGGTCTCTTCCAACCCAAACCAGCCTACGATTCTATGATTAATGAGACCAAGCAAAGTGCTTTATCAGTCCAAGACCAATGCTTCAGAAGAAAGGCCAAGCAAAAAGACAAAATGACATAAGCAAGATGCCAAACGCAGCACAAGCCAGCTGATGGCTGGTGGCACCAGGGATGGCAGCTGTCTGGCAGCCCTGCAGCAGTCCCAGGGCACACCGGCCACAGCCTCGAGCTGCAGAATCACTCAGCACGTCTCTCAGAGCTGCAGAATCACTCAGCACGTCTCTCAGAGCAGCCAAGAGAGAGGGGTTTTTGTCTTCCTCCTCCCCCCCCTTGTTTTCCACTCTCTCGGCCAAAATCTCAGCTCCCCTCTGACTTCTGTGTCATTCCAGGTCTTCCCATCACATTAAGTCATCCTTCTGTTACAGGAGGATTACTCAATCCCCATGGTTAACCCTCACCGTTCCCAGTTCCCAGTGCTCAGGCTGGGACACCCCTTCCCATCAAACAGCTCTGTGGAACCTGCTGCCCAGGGACTCCCTCCTGCACGGCCAACCAGTAGCCCAGTGACAAGGGACAACCAAACATCAGACACCTTGCAAGACACTTTTGGTGGTCATTTTATATTTCCAGAGGAAAGTCTGGTCTGCCTCGGCCAGGCAGGCAGCTGAACGCCGAACCACATGCAGAGATTAAATTCCAATTTCCAATCCTCTTGACACAGACAATCCCAAAAGTAGGGTACGATAAGCTTGGCGATGGCCTCTCTCGCGTTCTTAGGGCAATTAGCAGAGATAACGTAGCAAATAACCCCGCTGGTTCTAATGCTGCAGGTTCCGCAGAGGGGGAAGCTCCGCTCCGCCCCAGCAGAGCTCTCGTTAACCATCGCCACGCACAAGCGGAGAGCGGTTGGTGCTCAGTGCCTACCTTGGGAGATGAATTGCTTTCTGCCTGTAGCCAGCCTGCAATCATCTCGGAGACAAACAGAGCTCCGGCAGCTGGAGGTGGCCGGGAGCTTTGCAACCCCACGGCCGGGCGAGGACAAGGGCAAACCCCCAGCCTCCCGCTGTGGAAGGGTCTGTGCCACCCTGGGGGGGGATGGTGGGTGTGATGCATCTTTCTGAGCCATCACCCAACGGGCAGCCACCGCAGCAGGTATTTAACTGCTGAGGTGGATGTCAGCACATGGATTTAAAGACTCGGTCACCACACAGGTGCCGTGAGGCCGCAGAGCTTGGTCACTGTCATAAGGCACCGCAAAGGTCAGAAGATCCACCGTGGCCAGGAGCACTTCTGTCCCTTGCCCATGTCCTCCTGTGAGATGTAGGACCCTACCTGTGAGCCAGGGCCAAGCATCCCATTGATGAAGCCCAACGGCTTCAGTTCCCAACCCCAGGCAGCATGAGGAACCACCAAGAACCAGAGTTCTGCTTTTCTCCACCCCATACACATGCACAAAGTCTCAGGTCATGTAGGGAAGAGCAGAGAGGTTTGGAAATCACCCGTTTTCCACTGCAAAGGTGGAGCAATTTGCGACATACCCCTAAATCACAGCACCAGGCAATGTGTTCATCTGTTTTTTGCATCATTTGCTGGACAGCACTTTGCTTCTTTGTCCCTTTTGATCTCTGGGACACCCATGTAACATAGGGCAAAATAAAGTCTCATTAACAGAAGAAATCACCCACTCACATGGGTCCCAAAGGTCTCCAGCTCACAAATACTCTGCTTTTCTGCAGCAGCTACCAGCACGCCTGCTGTGCACACACATACACAGAGATGGGATTTCACGAAGAGACTAATCTGCGTAATTCTTGCTCCAGCCTCCTCCCACCGACAGCAGATTTGTGTCGGATGCTCTGAAGAGACTGTTTGTTGCAAGAGCTACAACTTCTCCTATCACTCGCCCACAAGCTGCCGGCAGCAGTGGAGGATTTTTCATCCACAAACATACATTCTTTTTCTGTTTTCAAAAGGAAGGGCACATTATTCATGCACCAGGCTTCCCCCGCCGTGAAAACTCCCTTTTATTTTTGCTTCACAAGGGCTTTGTAGAGCAATACAAGCAGGCACCGCAAGCAAGGAGGAAAAAATCAGCATTCCTGCAGGACAGAAATGTTTTGTGACCCTGACAAAATTAGGAGTAGGATGTTAAAAGATCATTCATACCGACAGAGTAAGGCTGCTTAACCTCATCGCTAAACCCAAACACCCTTCTCTTCTGTTTTCACAGGTACCTGGCTGCCAAGAGCAATGGAGAACATCCAACCCACAGGTAACCGTGGATGAAAAACTGCCGCAGCCTGACGGAGCCCCCCGACTTCCAAAAGCTGTCCCCAACTGGTTGCTTGCACTTCCAGGTGGGTGTATTCGAGGTGATTTCTAAGGACTGCACATCAGAGGGTCTTAAGAGAGCCAAGTGGTGTTCTGGTTGACTCCCAGGTATAAAGGAGGAGCCCAAAGTGCCCATTTCAGACTAATATTACCTCTCACATAAAATCCTTGCTTGATGCCAACACTCACCCTTTGGGCACTGTCTGGAAAGAGAGGGGAAACATAAGCCTTCGTTTTGCAAAGGCTGAGTTTCTGCTCAGGCTAAAATATTCAGGACACTTTTCACACAGCCCTTTCAATGGGAAGAGTTGCCTGGCACTGAACTGGCACTGAACTCTCCCATGCCGAAGGGTGACAGTTGTTGCAGCAAGGTAAGGGATTTTGTGACCCTATCCCAGCAGTTTGACACTGAAGCTCAACGGGAAGCATTCTTCCTCAGTGGCATGTGTTTTACTAGCATGTTTCCACACCTCCTATAATACCAGGGAAAACCAAGCAAGCAGCAGTGCTGCAGTGAGAGTGGGTGAACTGGTTGGAGAAAAGCCAGGACGGGCAGCCCTTGGTGTTCGGGTGTTATAAGTGGGAGCTGGGAGTTCTGCCTCCCACAGCAGTGAAATACCTCCAAGTTATTGCTATGCTGATCCTCCAAAGAAGGGAGAAAAGGGCATTTTCAGCTGCCTCCAGCAGCGAGGGACCACGCAGGAGCCTTGTGGGGCTCAACCCTCATCAGCGCGCTGTCTCGGCCACGCCTGCCGAACTTTCCCTGTTTGAAAAAGGGTTTCACCTGATGTAAAATGGGACTAGGTTTGGAGTTATGAATTCTCAATATTCCTTCAGAGGCTGCCTGCTCAGCCCGGTGGGGTGGGCAGCACCAATCCATCCCCTCCCTGGTGCATCCCCAGCTCATCGCCACCTCTCCTGGGCACACAGGCAACACGGGCTGCAAACAAAGGTAATGCACTGGCTACAACTCTCCAGAGATGAGAAAGACACAGCAAAAACCACCTTCTCCCTCCCCACGGAACGCACAAGCCCCTGCTCCAAAGCAATTACGGACACGCGGAGCTTTGATTACCAGTTTTGCTTTTGTGATGCCGAAGGCAAGCGCTTGGCAGCAGGAGGAGCAGGGAGATTCCAGGAGCTAATTCAACACTTGCTAGTTAAACGCTGGGCTGTAATCATGTCCCCAGGCAGAGCCAGAGACGTGTAAATGACTTTAGCAGGCTGGTTTCCACCTCCTGCTATTGGTTGCCCTACCAGGCAAAAAGCTGATTTTCATCCTGGATGTTTAATATAAATATATGTGATTCAGAGGGAGGCAGGGAGAGAGAGACAGCAAGTGAGAGACGGACAGATTTAAAATATGGCCAAAAAATAAGGTCATTTGGCACAGGTTTGGGTGCCCCGGTGCCAGGCAGCAGGGCAGAGCAGGGCAGCCAACGCTCAGAGCTTCTCCCTCGATTTGGCTCCTTCTGTGCACATGCTGAATGTGATGCCCAGGGGGAGGTGGAAAGGGAAAGCAGAAGCCTCCCCCTCACAGCCTACGTGGCTGCCTGCCCATAGCTCGACCGACCGCAAAACTCAGCTCCAGTTCTCTCTATCATCTGTCCCCATCCCCCTCCTCCGGCTGCTCTGCTGCCGATTGTCACCTGTAACGAATACAGCAGTTGCAGAATAAAGAAAAGCTATTTTCCCCTATAATTATTTCCCCACGCTTCTGGTGAGACTAATTATGGATATTTGGCTTTGCTCAGCGCTTGGTCGAGCTGCACCCATGTGCAGGGCTCTCACTCCCTGGGCTGGCGAGACCTTGGCAGAGGTACCAGAGGGTCCCAGATGGGCTAGTCCAGAAGGAACTGATCCACCCCCCTGCTTGTGGTCACATCCCCCACTGTCCAATGGAAATGCAACAACTGCCAGAGGCCACCACCACTTCACTGAGTGAGAAGAGAGAATCATCCCACTAATGCCTGAGAACTCCTTGATCCCACAACGGGGGAAACCTTTTAATTGAAGAGCGGGATCAGCATGGCACTAATGCATCCATCTCCTACAAACGCACTCCCCGTAACTCCCGATCATAGGGATAATTAAACTCAAATCCCTTCCCAAACCCTTCTAACATGTCTAACCCAGCTGCAGGGGACAGGGGACCGCGGAGCACTGGGAGACGGGTGTAGCTGTGAGCCTGGAGAAATGATGCCTCTTAATGAAGCCACAGCACAGATCACGATGTGTGTGTTTCTGCTTGTTACGAGTCAGCGCGCTAACGAGCGTGTCTCTGGCAGACGGGACCCAGGAGCACAATGCATCCCAAAGATACAGATTTCTAATTAACAAAGTATTTTTGAGTAATTCCGCAGCTCTGGGCTGGGAGATCTTCACGACGGGTTCCGCCACCCCCACCGTTGTGCTGCAATCCCTAATTATCAGCAGGGAACCAGAGACAAAGCCAAAAACACCCATCACAAGGTCAAGAATCACTCTGCAGGAGACGAAAGTCCACGTTTCCACATTCAAAGCATGGGGGTTACGTGCTTGCCACAGATGGATCCCCCAGGCAGGTTGCAACACCGGACAGGAGATGACTCCAAATTGTCCCTTTCTGACCCCAAAGTTGTCTCGCAGGAGAGTCAGCAGATTTCCTCTCCGACAAGAATGAAAGAAAATGAAAAGAGCAAAGAAAAAGAGCAGCCTGCAGACATTACCAGGTCGGTACTGTGGGGAGGAGGAGAGGAGGGAAAGGAAAAACCATCACCTCCTCTGCAGCAGCCCAGGCAAATCCCATCCTCCAAATCCTCGCCGGGGCAGAGCCAGCACCACATGTTCACAGCCCCGGGGTTGCTGCCGTGCGGTCAGGGCTCGTTTATGGCCGAAACCTCCTCACCCCCGCTAATAAAACCATGAAAAACCTCAGCTATTTCCCAGCTCTTCCAAGGAAAGGCAAGTGTTACAGCAGGCTCCTAAGATAAAGCCTCGCAAATCTCCGGCACGCGGATGCGCTTGCCCAACCGCTCCAAGCTGATAATTAAGGACAGGGATTGAGGCAGAGTGGCTTCAATTTTTTTTTCAGTTTCAAGAATTCCTTGTCTTTCGGGCTGTGAAGAGCTCCCCAGGGCCACATCAGCGTAACCTTAACAATGCCCTGATGGAATGACGAGGGGTGTGCAGCTCCTATTCTAATTAAGAAAGAAACCCCACGAGGGTAAGTGAGCTCCTAGGTCATTATCCAGCTCCGTGTGCTAAGCCCTGCAGCACGCAGCCTCAATGTGCTCCCTCTATTTCTGCTGCTTTAGGGGAAAGAGCGAATTTTAGTCATCAATACACCTAAAAAACACTCAACACACAGAAGTACAGTTGGCACTGCCTATGATACAGAGGCGTTTCTCCACATTTGTGTCTCTAAGGACAACAAGGTGCAAGGATGCTGAGCCAGAGCTCCAGGAGACATGGTCCTAATCCTATTCGGCCGTGCAATCCTTTATCCCCTTGTGTTTGTTTTCCTTCTGGTCCTGTTTTTTCACTGGATTAGTCTCCACTATGGCTACAAATAGCATCTTCTGCAACAGGAACCAAAACTCTCTTGGGATCATAAGCCAGCACCTGGAAACAAATCCTGACTCTGACAGATTGTGGCTTCTTTTGTATTTCTCACTTCCTTAAACAAAAGTAATAAATATATAATGCGTAACATCACAGAAAACAAGAAGCCTTTTCTGTTCCCATCAGCTTCATCCACAGGTTTTTCAGCTTCATGGATCCAGGATGTCAGCAGCCAAGATGCTTTGCTGAAGACCCGGGTCATGTACTGCTGTATTTTTAATCATTTACTCCATATTTTTACTCCAATTTACCATTTAGTCCCCATTTCAAATCAAACAATTCCCTTCAGGCAAGCACGGTGTGCACAATGACACATGCCTGTAAATTAATTACCAGCTAATTAGGATGTCTTGGAGCAGTTTGTCTTCTGCTCTCCAATGCCCAGCATGGGGATATTTTGGAAGAGTGGGTGGCTCAGGTTTTCCAGCCCATTCTCGCTCCCCGGGCTCTACTGTGCTGCTCTGCTCTACAACTGGGATGGAATGGAGAAAGGAAAATGGAAAAGGAGGAAAACACCGCTCGGTGAGCATGAAGCAACCTGGTAAGACAACTGTGCACGAGGGAAACGCTGGTGAGACTGGAGACAGCTGAGGAGTTTGGAGGTTGTGGCGAGTGGAGAAGGTTTTCACCTCCCAGCTCCCTCAGTAATGGTTTTGAACACTTTCCTTCAGCGTGGTGGATTCATTCCTCCCATCACTGGGCAACAGGCAGCTCCCACCAGCACCCACATTTGCACACCACAGCCAAAAGCATCCTGGAAAAAGCCCCTTCCTGCTCTCCTGAGCCTGTGGGTGGTCCCGAGGATGCACGGACCAGGTTGGGGACAGTGACCCACTGGGGTGACAGTGGCTTTTGAAAGCCAACTCACCAGGACTGCGGCTTCCTCTTCATGATGCCCTGGCGTCTCCACTGCGAGTGGGGGCTGAGGTGGTAGGTGAGCTGCCGGCAAAGCTTCTCCATGGCCCCGAGAGAGTCCCCCTCCTGCAAAGACAAGGGAGGGACAGCAGGTGACGTGTCTGCAGCGCTGCCATCGCACCCACAGGATGCTCTGACCCCTGCTAGGAGCTGGCAAGCCACAAAAGACCATGCTAAAAATTGTACAGGAAGGGGGGGAAAGAAACCCCACCGATTGCTAAGATGATGCAAGGATGGGGCGTTTCACCAAGGGCCACCTTATCCTGCATGCTCATGGACACTGCTGCTGGAGAATGAAAGCAGAGGTGCATGAGTCCTGCCTGGTTAAGGATGACAAGGTCCCTTCTTGGCTGCTGTGCTGGAGTTCAGGGGGTTCACACAGCAGGGTCATCTCTTTGCAGTTCATGCAGCAACAGCAGCACTGTTATCATTTCACATGTGTGTAGGAGCTTTCAGCACGGAAGTTTTAGAAATAGATTAAACAAACCAAAGGACCCATCCATTACCATCGGAAGAGCAAACACTATGAGGCTTTGTGAGCTGATGGGGATCTCAGGAACAGTGCTTATCAGAAACTCTCAAAACATATATTTGTCAGGAAAAAAAACAAACTTCAAGAAAACCAGGGATTTTGGTGGAGTTGTCTCGATTCTGATTGACATTTCTACCCAAAAGGATAGTGGATTGGAAACTCTGAAAGTTTCTAAGAATTTGGTTCTAGAAATTTTGGTTCCTAAAAATTAAAGCACAAATACCAGCATCTGGACTGTTCAGTCACGTTTCATTTCAAGATCTGTATATACTAAGGCATGATACGACATCCAATAACGTAAACCACCCGCCTTGCCCTCTGAAAGGTCACAAGCAGAGATTAATTTGACCTAAAGAATAAAAATGAAAAAAAAAAAAAGAAAAATCAGGATGTGATGATCTGTGGTATCTGGTTTTATGAAACTGCTGCATCATGGGACGTCTGAAAAAAGACAGAGAAACTGCACAGGAAGCCCCAAGAGAAGCAATAAGCCTGGGCTCGGCTCGCCACTGCTCTTCACTCACGCTGATTGCTCGAGATTTTGCTGTGAAGAGCTGGGTGGGGATGCTGAGGAAGATGCTGCATCTTCTCTGCCTGGCCACCCAATTACTGCTGCCTTCACATCCTCCCTGCGAGCCCGAGCACCGCGGCAGAGCTGTGAGCTCCGCGTTTCGCAGCCTGATTTATGCAATGAATTCTCCCACCTCACCTCCAAGTCAGCAGAGCGGGACCAGCTTTCTAAAGACATCATAAATATTGAATTACCTAAGGAGCAATAGGGATTTTGACAAATCACCTCTGGGCTGGCAGGGAAACAATTGCAGCAGGTTTTCTCAGGGTAAAAAAAAAAAACAAACCAAAACAAAACCCCGAACACAAAACCAGGGCAGAAAGGGCAATTCTGCAGATGGCTGGAGCAGAAATCTCAACATAGGACTTGTGGGTCTTTAGCTTTTCTGTTCAACCCACTCTGTAAGATAGGAAGCCTTGACAGAACCGGGGGTAGTTTATTCCCCAGACATACCCGGGTGCCTACGCGGTGACTTCCATTCATCAAAAGCTGGTTTAATTGAGAGGTGATTCTTGCCCAGCTCCACCTGCACTAACCGGCAGCACCGATGCTCACCCTCGCCATCAGGCACACAGCCACAGGGGATTTTGGGTGCTCAGGTAGAAACTCCAGATCCACAGATACCAGCAGGGCACAGCAAACAGAAGCTGCCGTGTCAGCATGAGCTGGAAACGGTGCGAGCCAAGGAGCCATTGCACCTCTGAGCTCCGCAAGCATTTGATGGCTCCCAATTCCCAGGAAATACGAGATTAAGAGCATATTTAAACTCATGCTTTTCAACATGTCATTTATCACCACACTTAACTTGAAATAAGGGGTTTAATCCCACCAGTTTCAATGGGACATCAGCCTTTGTTAAACCTCAGGCAGGCCAAAATCCTCCCTCCTGCTGGCAACCCTGTGGCAAGAAACATCTGTATAACCAGCATCCCTAACGGGAGAAGAAACAACCATGAATGCTGACATCTATGCTGTCTTTTTTTTTTTTTACCTTTGCTAATATCTACAGCAAGCTGTCTTGTACCATCAGCTTTCATTTCATCTCTTTTTCTCATCTGTTACCCTTGCAAAGCATTTTGACAGCCCCTGAAATAACAGTGTCCCCTCCCTCAGCACTGTACAGGGGTTTCTGTGTCCAAGTCCTCACTGCAGCAAGTGGAAAACCTCTTGTTGAAAGGGAAACAAGGTGCTAAAATGCTGTGGAGTAAGTAGCCACCATGCTGCAATTCAGGGCTGCAAATTGCCTCCAATATAATCCTGAAAGAGACAATTAAAATTGTCTCCAGTGTTATCCTGACCACTAAATTGTCAGGGAAGTGAAATGATTCACAAGAAGAAATGTGGCAAAAAGCTGAGAAAACAGAAGAAAACAAGTTTTTGCTGGTACAAATGTGGCAGGACCATCTTCTCTGTCTGAAACCTTAACCCAGGCAGTGTGCTCACACTGGCCCTTGGTGTGCAGCTGAGCAATGTGTCCAGGTGGCTGCTGGAAGGTCAGACCTGGACTTCACACCAAGCCAATTTCTCAGAAATTCAGACCAAAGAAACCCTCTCAAGAGAACCCAGCAAATCCTCTGTCAAAACCAACACAGCACATTGAGGGCTCCAAGGAAAGATGCTGGAGCAGGGCAAAGCACCTCTCTGCATCAGCGGCCACAGCCAGCTCATCCTTCACAGGGTCACCCCACCTGGCCACTCTTTTGGCCCCTTTCTTCTTCACAAACAAGCTCAACTCACAAGCCCTGCAGGTACCGGGCTACTTCTAGTTTGGGGTTTTAAAATATGATTTAGAGACTATGACTTCTGCACACAGCAACTCATGCATCAACTTCTGGTCTTGGCACTGTGCGAGGGTGTAAGCCAGCCACAAAAGGATGGTCTTTTCCACAGTGGTCTATAGTGGTCTGTAGATAAATGCCCCAGTTTTGCACTGGGATAAATCAACAGCCCATTTCAGAGCCTTCATAAGACGCACTACTTTGGGGGGCAGGTTCCTTACTTCTGCACATCTCACCCCCATCACTGCACTTCACCTGCCCATGCGTGAGACGCAAACCTCTCTGCTGCAAGAACCCACTTTGTTTAGGTACCTTCCTAAATCTTTGCCATTCACCCCCAGAGCTTTGTGGGAGGCTCCAGAGCAGCCCCAGGCCTGATCCCTGCTGTCCGAGAGCTGCCCTGGGCTGCACAAAGCACGTGCAGAGAAGAAGGGATTTAGCTGCTGCGGCGCCAAGGGCAGAGCTGGGTGCTCGTCTTACGGTCTAAACAGAGGATGTTTCCCTGTTTACGATCCAAGTCTATCAGGAAATAATTGAAGCTGGCGCACGCCCCGGTGGGACGGAGCCCAAGAGCTCATCTGAAAACTGAGTCAGCTTAAAAATCAGCCCAGCTCGCTCGTGTTGACAAAGTTTTAACCTCGCTTGCCTTGTGAACAGGGGGAGCACCCCATGCCTGGAGAGCCGGAGGTTAGTGCCTTACACCAGCAGGAGCAATGACGTCGAGCGCTATCCCCATGGGCAGCCGTAGTCTTCCTGTCACCGTGCCAGCGTTACACTGTGATGCCAAGCCTCCCTCCGATGCAGGATAATGTTCCTGCTCCCCACCCAGCATGCTCCTCTCTCTGCTCTGTACCATCAGCATCCTCAGGCACGATGCAAGAGAAGCCACAAAGCCCATGGGGCAGCAGATGTCGCTGCCGCCGTCCTCCCTTCCAGCAATGCCCGAAAGGTCTCTCTGCTCCACCTACATCAGTCCATATCACATCACTTATGTAAGGTCAACATAAAGCTGGGGTATTTTTGTGGTCAGAGGGCACGTGAGTGGCAAGGCAGACTTACCTCAGCCTGCAGGAACTGAAACCCACAGCACTGGGTTTTGGCAAACGCTCTGTGGTCTTTCCATAGAAGGAACAATAATCAAGCACAAGACATACACAATTTTCACCAAGCCTATTGTCTTACTACCAGAGCCAAATTACAGCCACAATCATTCCTGAAATAACACGTAGGGATGGATCTCTAGCAATGGCAACACCAGGGATACCACGGAAGACCTGGCCCTTCTAGCACCAGACCTTCACGGTGCAAGTGCGTGGGAACGTGGCATTTGTTACTCTGGTTTTTCCAGGCTCTGGGAAGAAAACTGCAGAGCATCTCAGGGCTGGGGAGATGGAGCAGACCACACAGGGAGTTCAGCTTTCCCAGCTGACAATGCTGCCAGGAAAAAACCTGTTTCATAGAGTTGGGATATGCTCTTTCTCTTAGTACTGCGCTCACAAGCCAGCAGATAAATGCTGGTAAGATGCTGGTGATGAGCCCTCAACTGAGCTCCCTGTGGATCCATCAGCTTCACATCTGGAAACATCTGTGAGTTTGCAAAGGCTCTCAGTGCCATGGTCTTGCTCACACCCGCACAGCTCCTGCGTCAACAGGGAGAGCAGCCTGTGCCACACATACTGCAGAACTGCTTTGAGCAGCACCCAAATGGGAGGCAAAGCCTCTCCGTGGGGACCGAGAGCACTGTTGGGCACCCTCTCTCCTTTTCATTCATCTTGGCTGCTCAGCTGGAAAGCTTTGAGGAGAAGACATGCCTCAGAGAGATCCTTTATGCAGCACCCTGGCTCTCAGCAACTCACGGAGCCCACAGGGAACAAGCCCAGGTGGTGCAAGCATCAGCTCAGAGAAGCACCTTGGCTTCTATTTGACCGTGTCCTCTCCCAAGCTGGCAGAGACCCAGCATGGTTCCTGGCCATCAGACACAACACCAAGCATGGGACAGAGGAGGACAGAGGGAAAGGCCGAGAGCAGAGGCTCTTCCCTGCAAAGGGCCCCTTTCCCCGTTGTTCCTCCTCCGTCTTCGCCTGCCTCCAGCCCTCTGGAGAAGGAGGGGGCTGCTCGCTGCCAGGAGGAGCCTGGAGATTCAGATTTTAATCCCTTAACAGATTTCAGCTGGGAGAGGGATTCATGGCACATGCCCCATCTGTGATCCACAACCAGCCCTGCACCCACAGGATCTTGGTCAACTGGAAAACAAGGGGGAGCGGCACAAGCTGAGCCTTGTCTGTCCCCATGGTAGGGGGGGTGCCCCAGACATGTGCTGGAGACCACCACCAGGCTCCTAACCCTGGCTCCAGCCCCAAAAGAAGACCTCTGGAAGAAGGGATGAAGCAACAGTGCTTGAAATGAGAACCAATTAATCCCTGGGGATAAATAAGAGCAGGTAAAGCCCACAAGCCAGGCTCCTCCAAACCCCTGTTGTGCCCTGCTAAACCCACCCTGGTTTCTGCAGGAGGACCTGTTTTATCCTCACTGAAGATCTCAGCTGCAGCACAGGAGAGAAACCATTCAGCCTCTACCAGCACCCTGCGACAGATCCTATGGGCGAGGGATTTCCCAGCATCTGTGCACCACCTTCAACCACAAACGAGCAATCCTTGGACACAGTCCTCACCGCGCTGCCGGCAGAGAGAGAGTGGCTAATTGGAAGCAGAGGGATGACACCATGGGAAAGAAAACATGGGATGAGCAGGACCGTGTTTTCACTGGTGAGAAAGAATCACGGCATCACTGCCTGCCCTCCTTGCATCACCGCATGGCAACGACTCCCGGGCGATGCAAGGAGGTTAAGGCTTGTATTCACAAACCCCATTTCAGGGCTGCTCCAAAAGAAGCAGCCAGAGAGCTCAGAGGAGGACGCAAAGCATGTGCAAGCCTTGTGATAAAGATGTTATTGCAAATTAATTTGTTTTCATTAAGAAATGAATCACCCGCTCCTCCTCCTCCAGCAGAATCCCTGGTGGTGCGCAGAGCCCTGGAGGGGGGTTGCACCGGGGCCAAACATTGTGTAAAATAGGCCAACGTTAATGATTAAAGAGCCCTGGTGAAGAATTCCTGTGGCAGCACAGCAGGGGATTGACCCAAATTAGAACAATTAGCCATTGTCTCCGGGCGGAGGATGCAACAGGTTTTGTCTCCTGTTATTACACAGTCCCACATTTCTGTCGCTTACAATCAATCTCTGGGGGGAAAAAAATGGTGCTGTCCTGCAAATCTTAACACGCAAGAAGTCCCACATTGGCCCTTCCACATCATGATTTTTGAAAAATTAATTTTTGGGGTTTTTTTCCACCCCCCTTCCCAGTTTCTTTTAAACAACTTTTCAAACTTGCAAGTTCTCTTTCCAGACGCTGCAAGATTTGCAGTGGCCACTCTGATGCACATAAAGCCCCATCTGTGCCCAAACCACTGAAGCCACAGCCCAGGGAAACCCCACTCATCCTGGGAACACCATTCCCTGCATATGAAACATTCGGTGTGGAAACCCCTCAGCCAAGATCAGCGGACAGCGATCCTTAAAACACGACCTATTTCATACCCAGAAAATACAGAGAATGACAGAATTCCTTCCAAATCCTCCCTGTTTTATTTATCTTGGGTGACTAACTAGGACAATAGGATGATAGTTTGACTATTAAAAAAAACCAAACCAGCTGAGAGAAAAAAACAACCCTATTTTCACAATGGTAAATAGAGTTATTAAGCAGTTAAACAAAGACATAAAATAGTGAGAGAAGCTCTAGGAAGCCCTAGAACAGATCACCCACAATGGCTTTGACATGTTTTGACATTAGCAAGAAGCAAAGGAGAGCGAATCCCCAGTAACTCCTGCTGAGGTAGGGACAGACTATGGGCTTTGGAAAAGCTGACAGCAAAATGAAGAAGAAATGTTATCTCAGCACGGTGAAATGGCCACACGTGCAAAGCTTTCACATGCCAGGAGATCCCTAACATGTGCCAAAGCTGATGGGCCACAGGGACCTCCAAATACCTACAAGGCAGGCAGCAAGAGGAGGCACAGGGACACATCTCAGGCAACTAGCAAAAGCCAGGTCCAATATCCACCAGCGCAGAGCAGCTTGAACCCTCTCACAACCCAGGTCAACAAAACAGCTGGGAAAAATCTTTGCCCACCCAAACCCTGCAGCCACCCCTGCAGCCCCAGAATGGCTTTCCCCAGCCACTGGTACCAGAACAGCATCCTGCTCCCCAGCGCCGGGGCCCCGGGGCTTTAATAGAAACTGAATTTACGATGCCTTCCCTTTTGATGTAGTCACGCAGAGTTGAAGTCATCTAATGGCTTTCTGGTTTTCCTTTTTTCTTTCCTTTCTTCTTTTTTTTTTTTTTTCCCCTCCCCCCCTTGCTTTCAAAGCATGGGGCTAAATTGCAGCCTATTGTTGCACTCAGACATCTGCACTGCAGCCAGCCCTGGTCCCAGCAAGCCACCGCCAGACTTGTCTTTTGAAGCCCTAATGGAGTTTTCTCTGGTGAACTGTTTTCCTGCGACACCAGGAGCTGAGGAGGTAGGAAAGGATTTCAATCCACCATTCCCCTCTCACCCAAGTCCAAAACACACCAACACCCAGCCAGCAGCAAGCGCTCTGGCTGGTGTGAGATCATCCCATCATAAGAGGCTCAGGGGTTGCTCCTACCTACAACTCCATCTGGGTGTGCAGGGGAGGAAGACCCACACCAGCACCAAACCTCTCTTGCTGCGTGGCTGGTTGGTCATTGAGTTCCTTGGCTGAGGAATAGAAATGAACGTGGCAAAATCTCTGTAAGGAAGAGCTCTCCAAGAAAGTGTCCTTAAGATATCACCGTAAGGATATTGCAGTTCCCTTGCCATCATTTCAGACTCCTCTGGGAAAAGACCCCAGCGCCTGGGGAATGAGCGATGAGGTGGATGATGCCCAAAGACAAACAGATAGGAGCACGGTAGCTTGTAAATGGTATTACAGGAGAAAACAAACTCCAAATGAAATGACAATATGGCTTTAAATGGGTCCATCTGACCACTCAATACCCCCTGTGCAGAAATTTTTCTGGAAATAAATTCAGGCCATTTTAAGTCAAATTAGAAGAGAAATGGAACAAATTTAATAAAGGCCATTTTAATAAGAATGAGGTTGCTCCCAGCAGGGTTCGCTGCAACTGAGCTGATCCACCTGATCTTTCCTGAGTTTCCCCAGGTATGCAGTCACAGGGCCAACCCCCACCCGTGCCCCCCCCCCAGCTCCAGGTTAGGGCCAAGCACTCAGCAGCAGCAGAGACACTCCCGTGGCTTTTGTAAGGGAAGGATGTGCCCCAGAAGGAATTCACAAAAATGAAATGGCCAAGAAAAAAGAAAAGACCAGCTGGCCCTGGAAGAGAATAACAGTCTCTTATATGAGAAGAGGCATTTGGTTTCTTACAGGAAAAATGTCTTTTTTTTTTTTTCTTCTGGCATGGGAAATTCACATTTGGGCTTGGTGACCCATCTGTCAGCACAGCTCCAGCAGTGAGCCCGCTGCAGAGTCCTTCCCAAACTCTGCTTACGTCCCCTCTCCAGCCACCCACATACCAGAGGGAGGCTTGAAAAGACAACAAAAACAAACCAGCTCCCGATTCCTCACTGTGGAAGGGCACTTGGTGGTGGAGCTGAGTCCATGGAGTGCAGGATTTGGGTCACAGACCTGGGAACAGTCAGAGAGACCCTTGCAGAGCTGTCAAATAGCACATACAGCCAGCTCCTTTTCTTGGAGGCTCTCTGCCAGGAAAGGAGCATCTCCACCTTGGACAAATCTCATTTATTTTCCTGCAGTGTTGTATTTTACAATGAGCACTCAACAGGGCTGACAGACAGTCGAAGCCTAACATCAAATGATACACTATAGCTTATTTCAAATCACCTAATCTAGGGTTATTTTCCTATAAAACTATCTCAAATATTAGGAAGTGGTTTGTGGGAATTTCTACTGAGAGCATGTTAAAAGATACACAGAAATAGAAATTCATAGATGTGGAAGTTGCACAAAAACAATGCAAATCCACCAAACAGCTCCAGATGCTCTTGGGGTGAGGAATGTTGTTCATACTGGAAACCCTACTCCCTTCCTTCTGGTTTGCTACGATATAGGTTTTAGCATCAAAAATTCTGCCTTAAAGAAGGGCAGAGGTAAAAGCAGCTGCCTAAAGGAGCATAAATAAAAGGTAAAGAAAAAGATGGGGGGTTTTCTGAGAAGGAGGAAGAGAAGAGCCAGTCTTCTATCAAACAATAAACCATACTTTGATAAATGCTTATTAGAAAGTAAAACTTCCCATCCAGCAGCAACCTTTTTGTACAAGAAGGAGCATTTTGGAGATCTTGCAAGAACTGAGAAGAGGAACCACTTCCCATCGGTATTCCTGATCAAAAATCTCATCCCATTACCCAATGAAATCCAAACCCAGGAACCAAACCACGCAGCACAATTTCAAACCCCGTGCCCAGCCCAGCCCTGCAGCGATCAAGCCAGCTCTGCAGAAACAGGAGTGACAGCCCCAGCTACTGCACAACACGTCTCCAAACCCAAAATCCCTTTGCATAAGACTAATTAAAGGTTGCGGCCACGATTAGCCGCAAGCCCTGGGCTGAGAGCACACAGCATAAGCAGCACTTCTGGTCTTCACCACATTACTGGAGAATCCTGACGCGCTTGGCAGGAGCAGGGGCTGAAGGTGCCCCTTAGCAGATGGCAGGGACTCCGTGCCAGGGCAGACAGCAGCAGGTCTGGCAGCAAGTGTGGCAAAATTAACATTTTGTGGAGTCCTGGCTGACAGCAGCATAAAACTCAATGAGGCAGAAAGTCAGCAACTGGTGCAAACCATAAATGGCCTCAATTTGGGGACTTCTGGGCAGGAGGTGCCCACAGGGATAACCAGGCTCTCAAGCTGAGGGTAACTGCCTGACCCATAGCTCCTCACCATGCTTATTGCAGCCGGTTTCCCAAAGGTCCCATGAACATCTTGGTCCAAAAGGAGCAATTGGCTTTGATCAAAGTAACCAAATACTCAGCCACTGAGCATGGCACACTCATTAACTTCACGGTGCAAAAAATTCCCAATCCTCTGCTTCCAGGTAGATCTACCAATGGTGCAAACCCTTCTCCCAACACGGCCCAAACCACAAAAGCACAAGATCATCACCACATCTTGCCATCATGTGCTGGCTGCAGAGATAAGAGTGGATGCTGACCTCCCTAAGATGACCAGCAAGGGACTGAGCACCAGCAAGGTTAATTTTTTTACTCTCAGTAAAGGATTTGCTCTTTTTCAGCTCTCACAAAAACCAGACAGACCAGTCCAGCTCTGGACTGACCTGACACCACAAATCCACTGTCAAACCTAGAAAACCCACGTCTGAGGACATCTACAATGGGCACACTGGGCATCCTGCCACAGTACTGAGTGCTCACCTAGGATGATCACAGAGTACCGAGGACGTCTGCAATTAAACCCTGCCTCGAATGAGCCCAAATAAGGAGCCGGTAAAGCTGCTGCTGCAGCAGCACATTGAAAGAGGAAATCTGTAGAAACAAAGAAAAGAAATGGAGAGCAGTTTTGCAACTGAGACCCGACTATAAGCAGTGCTCACCATCCGTCCCGACGAAAGGCTGAAGTGAGATGCATTTGATTCAGTGTTGATGGACCGAAATGAAAAGCAATGTACAATAGAGTTTATCAAGAGAGACAGAAGTACAAGACAACGGGATTGCAGCAGCTCAGGAAGTTATTCAAAAGGATCCTGGAGTAATATTACACTTGGACTTCAGAGAAGCAATTAAAGCAGGCAATAAAATCCAAGGTGATAGATGGCCCTGAAGGGAACATGTAAGATAAAGGGAAATTACAAAAAAGAATATCAAAATCCTTTGTGAGAGCTACTGGAGGGTACCCAGCTTCTCTTCTGCAGCAGAGGATAAATAAGCAGCAGTCAAAACGACGCGGGGAAGGGCAGGGGATCTGCACCCATTAGCTCCATTGCCTAATGCCATCGACTCCATCCTCAGTCAAGATGTGCACGGCAAAACGGTGACCATGGAGGTGGCTTCTGTGCACCCCCATGCCAACATGTGCTCCTGACATACACAGTAAGATCCTCAGCCAAATAAATTGGAGCCACTTCAGTGCTATAAACAAAGTCACTAATGGGAAAGCCGTTTAGATGCCAGTGTTCATTCCTGGAAAGGTCACTGGACCAACCTTTTAATGACTAATGCATCTGTAGCCTTCTGGTAGACACAGGGAGTTATCATAAAAAAAAAGCAAGCAGCTAAAAATCCCGACATGCTGTTCATTAACCTGAAATATCTCAGCAAACAACCAAGTGGCACGTTAATCATGATAGCTGGTGGAGAACAGCAGAGGCAGAAAACCACCCAAGGTGCTGGGCTGACTGGACTGCAAATGGGAAGAGGGGTCAGAGGTGCCAAACTTTACATCTGCGGAAGTCAGTGTATTCAAGGGGTGATGGCACATGCCTTCCTCCCACACGTGCAGGCAGGGAGGATTGATTTCAGAGCCTTGGGGGACACGGAGCCCCTGGGCAGCTCCTCCCCGGTGGAGTTTAGCTGCTCCCCATCACTCACTGCCACTGCTCAAGAGCAGTTTGCAGGCAAAGCTCACCAATGTTTTGGCAAACAGCATCATCCCACACCTACAGACCTGACGTCTCTACTCACCCGCGTGCCCCTGGCTGCAGCAAGCACTGCAGCTCCAGGGAGCATCTCTGTTTGCTTCTTGGGCTCTCGGACCCTGCTCAGGGGCAATGCATAGAGGATGGAGACACATGCTACAGAGTGATGAGTGCACAGAGCTTTGCACAGCATCCATGATACTTCCCACCATCCTGCCTTGTGCAAACATGGCTCTTCAGTCAGACCCTGCCCCAGCCACCCTCTCTGCAGAAGCTGGTGTTTCTCAGGGGGCATCCCATTGGGAACAGCAGGACAGAGCACAGCACCTGCCTTTGCTGCTAAATGCAGGAACCGGTCACCGTTCCTCATACCCCTCTCGCCCCAGGGTTAAACCAGAAGCAGATTATTTGGTTATTTATATCCCAGATGTAGGACAGCACATAGAGATTTTCCCAGCCCAGCAAGTCCCCTGCACAGCCTGCGTCTCAGCTGGACCACACCGGATCCCACGGGAAGCAAACCCTAGTCCAGGCTGTCGGAGGAGAGCAAGAGTGTCCCCAGGATACTGCTGCGAATATTTATGTCATTCTGTGGGGGTTCTCAGCCTCTCGCCACGACCCCTGGGAGCCTCGTGACGTGCACAAGAGCCTGGGAAGGGGCGGCAGCGACCCCCTCGCACCAGCCCCTGCTGCTCCCTGCCACAGGCGGGCACAGGATCGTGGGTGCCAGGGCCAGGGCACAACCCTCAGGACATTTGCTGCCAGCTCGTCATCTGCTGTGGGGCCCTCGTAGGCACAAGAGAACTGGAGATTTTCTTTTCTTTTGGTTTTTTTTTTAAAGAAGAAAGGATAAGATCACAGTAAGGAAGCAGCGGCTCCGGCCAAGCTCTCCCAGAAACAGCTCCGGGATGCAGCGAGCCTGGAGGGAACGCGGTCACTTCATTAAGCACTCCAAGCAGATGTGAGACTACAAATGCAGACACAAGAGCTGTACTGGGGATTTCCTGGAAAGCTGGATGGAAAGGAGAAAAGGGAAAGTGACAGCAAAATCGGGAGGATTAGCAAATTACCTAATGATTGCAAAACTCTCTGAAGATGGAAAGGCTGGGATAAAGCTCTTACCCAAATCCCCAAATACCCCAAACTATGAGATAATCACTTGCTGGATTTTGACCAGAAATCACAGTTTCTGCCATCTATGAAGAGCAAACACTGAAAACCCTGCTGGGAACTTCCCTATCTGCAAGACCTTGGCTCTTTGCACTTCTTCACTACATTTTGCCCAACAGAGAGAGCTCAGCTGCATCCCCTCTAGAGGGACCAATCCCTTGGTGATTCCCTGGGGAAGGAGGACACATTGTACATGTGAGAAGAACCAGAGCAAGTGGTTTCTCTTGCTTTATCAGCACCTGACAGGGTCCTGACCCACCCCACATCTCCAATGATACATCTCCTCTGTTTGGCTGGATGAAAGAACCTCCAAGACCTGACACGGCCAAACCCCTAAGGGGTCCAAGAGCTGCCCCAACAAGGTGACTCTGTCCTGGGGGCTGCAAAGGCAGAGCTTGGTGATCAGTAGGCAAAGGGCAAAACTTCTCATTGCTCCAAGAAATAGCCTGAAGCATATGCAGATGGGCTAAATACGAGTAACCCTTCAAACTCCAGGCTTGGCACTGGAAATACGAGGGCTTCCAAGACCCAGAGGTGTTTTGGCTCAGCCCTGAGGAGTGCAGTGTTGTGCACAGCCCTTCACAATGCCAGGCATTGCTTTCCTCTACTGTGAAATGCTGATGATGCTCTTTCCCTGCTTCATACTGTGAGTTAGGCTCAAAATAGATATTAAAATAATCCCAGTGCCCAAGTCACCCAGCTCTCCCCTCCAGCCACACCATAGGAGTGGTGCCTACCACACACTCTTCAGTGCTTGAGGTACATAGATAATGCTCCTACCACGAGGCAGGGAATCAATGTGCTTCCTTCCTTTGCAGTAAATTATGTTCTGATTAAAAGCTAAATGAGCTGAACTTAAACGTCAATTACCACCAGAAAACATCAATACAATATGTTACTACTCTTTAACGAGGTAACTGGTTTTTCATCCATCTTTGCCTTGGGGACACTTACTCAGAGCTACTGGGGAGGCTGCAGGTGAAGTGTGTGGCAGGGTGGACAGCCCTGGATGCTCAACTTGGGATGGGAACCTGCCTTTGTGCTGGCATTTCTCTGCAGCGACACACAACTCTTGGCTGCCAGAGCTGTGCCAGAAAGATCTTTAAGAAAAAGTTCAAGGCTAATCAGGGCAACTACAGCCTCACCCACAGACTCTGCTCAGCCAGGTTGTCTGCGTCCACGTGGCACCAGCAGCAACCAGGCACAGGCAAACTCTTCTGCCAGGAGCAAGATGAACGTGACACCAAGCCTGGGCAGAGGTAAAAAGCCACACACACCAGCAAGACCCATTAGGACTGCAAACACTTGTTTGAATTATTAAGCAGCATATTGTATTGCTTACAAAGAGTCCACAAGCTTGTCAGCTCTAGTGAAGGCAGCTCAGCAAATGCTTTTTTCAGATGTTCCTCCTTCACCACAGTTTTTCTGAACTATATCCCCCCATCCTTAGATTTTCTGGGAGCAAGAGACAAAGTCTGCTTGACCCAAGCTGGTTTTGTGGCATGGATTGCATGTGAGTGGTATTTTTAACATGCTGTTTAGGTGAGCTTTTTTGGAGGGGAGCAATGCATTAAGTAAGAGACCAGGGACCAGGTTCAGATGCTCTCCATCTCATCATGCTCTATCCCACTGACAGGGCTGAGCAGCAGACCCCTTCCACCCCTTCCCATGTATTAACAGACTGACTTTTCTGAAATTTCAGAGCACTTTCATTCAGAGGCCTCTGACAACCCTCTTGGAAAGCTGGTATCAGCCCGCAGGCAGAGGAGCAGAGCATGCAGCTGACAACTACTTCATATACTGACTTGAGGGTCTACAGAAGAGGCAGGTAAGATCTGGCTTCACTACAGCAGGAGATGGAGTAGATGGGTGAGTGTGAGATGATGAAGGAATATTTTCCAGAAGACAACCTGAAACCCCCAAGTACCTCATGTGGAAAAGTATTCTCAATTCCATGTCAAGGCAGAGCTGCTGAGCCCCAGGTGCTGCCACAAGACAAATACTAGATCCTTCTCCAAGGGACTTCACCAACACTAGAAGTGAGCCTTGCTCATCAGGACCAACAGCACAGCATCTCTTAGGGCTCTTTTTCTTGCCCACCATGAAGGGGAGGCCACCAAGAAGTAAAGTGAGAAGAGCCTTTTACCTGTCCAGCCATGGGGCATCAAGACCAGAGAAATGAGAGAGTCAAGAGCAGAGGCAGTCAGGGTCTATGTCATCTCCTATGTTGTTGTTGGGGTTTTTTTTATTCCAGAGGAGAAAAAATTGGGAAGATAAACAAGAAAGTGGGGAAGAAACAACAGACTCATTGTTAGGAAGTAGTAGATCCTTCCAAAATGGAGCCACAGATCTTTTCCTTATCTTTTTGGCATTAAAGTACTTGTGCTGACCTGCCCCCTTCTTCTGCTTTGGATTCAGCTCTGAAGTTTACTTTGGGTGCTTGGCAACTGCTGCCTTTTGAGAAAAGATGGGGCCACCGTGAAATATCTTTTCCAGCTCCTGGTTCTTTTTTAAATCTTCTGCTCCGGCTCCAACCTGCATGATGATGTCCATCACTGACAACTGGTGTCACCCACCGTGCTCTCGACTGCTTGGCAGAAGAGGAGAAGCCGAACACACAGCACTTCACACATCAGTCGCTGGCTTATGTGGCACCTGACATTTTGGAGGCATTGCAAAATCCATCTCCAAGCCAACAAAATCCACCCTGTGGCATTTAGGAGGGTTTGCAGATGGCTGCGCAGTGGCTAGGAAAGGTCATCTTATTATTATGGGAGCTGAGAGAGTGGCCTGGCAGTTCTGCCAGCCAGCGTTGAGACTTTGGGTTTAAGCAACCCAGAAGAGATAAAAAGATAAAAGTTTTATCAAAGTCACCCTGGCCACACTAGACTGTTTTGTTTTTGTTTTTCCTTCTTCCTTTTAAAAGCCTCAGTCAGCTCATCCAATAACCAGTTGTGTTTATACAGCCTCTTTCATCCTAAATTGTGCTGCAGCATTTCAGAGACCTTCAAATCACAGATTCTCTGTTCACTGCCCCCGACACGGTATCAGTTAGATAGCCGGGAACATGAGAAAGGCTCCTCTGTCCCTCCACACTACAGGAATTGTTGCACACGCTGCCGTGCCTTAGCCCAAGAGAGAACATCTCTCGTTTTGCAAAGAAAAGATGAACAGAGGGCATGACATATTAAGTTAGGAAAGAACCAGGGTTGTTGTTAGTGGGGTCCGAGCTTTGCAGCCTGTTTCATATTGCAGGATATTTTAATGTATTGCAGATGTCTTCACTACCCATAAAGAGTGATCTTCACACTTGGGAGCAAGACCAGCAGAAAAAAACCCAAGCAGGAGCTATTAATACAGAACACAATTGACTTAGTTGAATCCCCATTATCTCCTTCTCTTTTATATCAGGTATTTGGAGTTTTACAGGGTTTTCACTCACAAATCAGCTTTTTATGATGCTTCTTACAGCAAATACTTCGTGCTTTTGTAGCACTTTGCATCTGGAGTCTGAGAGCTTTACAAGACGTGAGATGCATTTTCCTTGCACATCTAATAGCAAAAGGGAAAGACAAGAAACTCATCGAGGCTGAGAAGCTCACCCGACAGACAGCGCCTGAGCGTCCCTCAATGTGTCATTGCCTCATACCTATCATTTCAGCTTGTACTGATGTAAAAATGGGTGTGATGTCAGAAACTTGGAATGATAATTTGGATTCAAGATCAAATAATAACAGGCATGGTGGAGGAGCCGGATTTTGTGCTTGGTTTGAGGATAACAACATTGAGCTGGTGGTCACAGTATCCTTATTATATTCGTCCTATATAAACCGAATTTATCAGTACAGCTTTAGCCACGTGTCACAGCACATAGTATAGTAAATAAAAGGGGAAAATTATCATTTTAGCTTCAGCTCAGCTCCATCAGAAGTAACACAGCCAGATGCAAGGCATTTTTTATGCAGGGCATAAAAAACCCAGCATCATCTGCAAGTTCAATCCTTATACCATGGGGCTGAAGAAGGGATAGAACTAGATTGTTTCATCTAGGTCACAACACCCACTTTTTCTTTCTATACTTTCTTGGTTTCATGGGTGACAATTCACGTAACCAAACCCATACTGCAAACTTGATCAATTTAGAGCTCATGCAGGAAGACATCTGAGCCAGGGATGCAGACAAGCATATATTTCTCAAGTGACACAGAAGCAAACTAGAAAATAGATCTTCCTCTGTCCAGAGCTACAAGGGCAAAATCAATTGTGCTGCCAGTCCCAGCACATCACCTCTCCAGCTACACCAATTGCTTAGAAGGGATATTCAATGCCCTCCCTAACTCACTGCTGTCACTGTATATCTTGAAACACTACAGATTTTGGTAGGGAAGCTGAGGACCACAGTATTTGTTGTATACAACTTCCCTGCTGAGATATTGGCCCATATCTAGCACCCTATATGCAAACAGGATTGCATCATTCACCTGGCTCCTTCGTGCAGCTGCAGACACCAACAGAAAATTGGACAGGCAAAGCTGGACTTTAGGACAGGGTTTTTGCTAAGCTGCTCTTCCAGCCCTTGCCAAGTCACCGACCAGCAGAAAAGATTTCCTCCACAGAAAGCAGCAGGATGAGGAGTGGCAAAGACAAAAAATCTCACTTTGGATTTACTCTAGGCAGTCTTCAGGGGCTGGAGGAACCTCCATGGTACATTCCCAGGATGGCAAGAGCTAGTGCAATCAAACACCCCCAAGTCACGAGATAAAAAAACAGTCTTTGCCTAAGGCTTCACTTTCTCCCCTCCCCTGGCTCCACTCAGCTCTTATCCCACTTTCAACAAGTCCTCGAACCGGAGGAAAGGCTGACTCACTCCCTATCACAGTCATCAGTCATCTATACATGTGGCTTTGGTCTGTGGAAAAAGAAACCGGTTTAATTTTCCAATAGTTTATGGCCAGATATTCCTGCTGGCAAAAAGAGCTGTGAATTTTTTACAGGGGCCCTTTGCTCCTTATGCGTTTGTGTTTTCAGCTCCTTCGCCTGGAACAACTCCCACTGGAAACCTGAGCGGCTGAAGGAAAGATACAGGGCATCGGGGCACCTCTGTCCCACGCCACGCAGCTCTGCTAAAGCACTTTATCCCCTTTCCCCCGTCACAAGGCAACCCTGGACAGACGGACGGACATCTCCCTAGGGGCCGAGAGCCCCAGCAGCACCAACTGCCTCCTTACCTTAGCGGGGGGGCCGTGGGGCTGTGCCTGGAACTGAGCCACGTTCCGAGGAACCCGCCTGGCACCTTTCCATGGAGCTGGGGTTGGAGAGAGGCAGCAAGATAAAAGACTGTCCCAAGGTCATAGCCATGGGGAAGAAAGCACTTGTTCAAATGTCTTTGATCCTATGCAAACACATCGTAATGACACTGGAAAACTTGCTGCACAATATGAGTTTCCTGAAGAGCAAAGCTGCCTCTTCTCGAGGCACAACAAACCCCAAAGGCTTAAAATAGCCGCACAAGGCGACAAATTCCAAGTGCAACATCTACAGCCACACCTCAGCCCAACGTTCACATGCAATGGCAGTGTTTATTCGAGCTGAAACCTTCCCCACCAGGCAGCAACCCAGCAAACCACAGCCAGAGCCGGGTGGTTGCTCTCAGAAGGCTCCATCAATGTCCCTGGGGACACCGCGTGCTCGTGCTGCGGGCACATCCCGGCCCCTCGGGTACTCGAGACACCCAGCTTTGGTTGAACTGCATTAAACTTTCGTAAGGAAGGATGGGACCAAATCCAAACCCTCACTTCCAAGTGATCTGGAAAAAGAATTTCCACTTGGTTCCTTTAGCAAAAGTCACCCGAACACAAACGCCTTGGGGCAGGCTGGGATCTCGGTGTCTGGAGAGACACGATCTGGCCCTCGGACGTCATACCCTGACGTCCATACAAAAGCTCATTTTGGCTCATTCAAAGCATGCCAGGCTCCTCCAGCACAAGTCAAATTTCTTGCCTTGCTGCTGGTTTGAATTTTCTCGCTGGAATAAACACCCACTGAACTGTGCTGAGCCACAGCCATGGTGGAGAGCCCGGGCCAACTTTTTCCTGGCCATACAGACCAGGATGTGTTTACCCAGAGCTCGGAAAAACGATTCAGCTTTTATTTTAGCTCAGAGGAGAGACCAAGGGGTCACCTTTAAGCTAAGGATGGTATAAATAGAGGCTGAGTGAAAAAAGCAACATACAGAAGCCAGGGAAGCGCGCTCTCCAGGAAGGAGAAGAGAAATGAGACCCCATGACCTCAAGTAGACAGGTATTTAATAGAGCAGGCTAATAGGGACCAGGGTCCAGGTCAGCCCCATCTGTCCCACCTTCAGATGGATGTGGACACATTCACAGCTGCCTCAACCTCGACATTCATGTATCTTCGTGCCATGGGATGCAGTGACGTACCTTCGGCAGGCAGGGTGAAAGCCAAAACGGCAACAGTCCTGCTGCTGCTCTCGTGTGCCACTGCCAAACCTCTGCCAAAGAAACCGCAGGGAGGGAAAGAGGTCTGGGGGGAAAGAGGACCGGAAAATAACCCCAGAGGCCAAGACATGCAGGCTTTTGGGGACACCAAGCAAATCAGTGTCTCAGAAAACCACCACCAAACTGAGATGGAATTACTTTTCTTCATCCAGCATCCTGCACTGTCAAAAACAAGAAAAAGAGGGTTTAAAACCCAGCCGATGGCACTCAAAGCCCAAGCAAGGCTAAGCCATGGACCAGGAGCTGCAGCACAGTCCTGCTGTTGCGGGACTTGTCACCTGCACAGTCCTTACTTGCCTCTCCAAGGCAACACCCATCAATCTCCCAGGGATGCTCCAGGGCTTATCAACTGTCTGCGAGCCCCCGAGGATCCCTGACGGAGCACCTCGCTGCACGGCAGAACACGGTGACATTTTCTTTGCTGTGTGAACCCAGCTGTCCCCGCTCTCCACTTGCCACCCGCCAGCACTTGCCACAACAGCCTCCCGAGGGACAGCTGGCCCAGAGCATCTGTCCCTTGCTCCAGCACCAAACCAACTGCATGGCACGGAGCGGGGAGAGGACCAAGCGGGTCCAAAGAGCAGCACCTCACGCAGAGGAGGAGCCTCTTCGGATTTCGTCGGATTTGCCGTTGCATGTTTTACCAGCACGCTTTGCTAGAAGCCCATGATTCAGGACTGGGAGTTTGCATCTCTGTGCTTACACTGGCATCGACTCCTCTGCGGCGTTTAGTGCCAAAAGAAAGGCGCGGGGAGACGTGGAAGGGCAGGTATTCGGCAGCGGAGAGCAGCTCGCCGTTGCACGAGCGGCCCCGGGTTATTTACACGAGGAGAGCGGAGAGCACACTTGGCTGCAGCTCACTCTTAGTCTCCCAGGGTAGAACGTGGAGGAGAAACCAGCTTAGTCACGATGCTCTGGAAAAGGGTAACCTCAGCAGGGGAACGGGGCCTCTCCTCCTGGAAACACGCCCGTCCAAATAGGTTTCTCCAGTTTCCCATCTCATTGCCCCACGGGGGAGGAGAGGGGAAAGGATCTTATTCTCCACAAGAAAAGGCAAAGGGATGTATCGGTATCTCCGCAAGGGTTTAGTTACGCAGCGCGGGGAGGTGTTTGTATCTTGAGCTTACGCTGTAGGACGTGGGACATCCACCCTTGGTGTGGAGATGGAGATTTGGGTCCCCGATGTCCCCAAGCCATGTCTGCACGCTGCTGCCCCTGCTCCACCCTTCCCGACACGGTTTATTGAGTGTAGAGAGTTTTATGAAGCACTTCCAGAGCCAATTTCACACCGTGGCCCAGGCAGACACACCCTGAGCATCACCTCAACAACATTAAAGAGGTCTTTAAACGTTTCAAAAAAGCCATTTCCCTCATTCTTAAATACTGGTGGGGGCTGTTATTAAATAATATATCTACAAGAAACAGCAACAAATGACTCTATCGCCTCATATACTCTTAGAGGAAATTAAAGACTCATCATTGTGCAGGATCATAAGTGCAGGAGAATGATGCCTCTAGGTCCCAGCTCAGACCCTGCCCCACCACACTGGGCACATCACACCTATGGACAGTCCCTTCCCAAGAAAAGCTTAAAAATACCTCGTGCAAATCAAAAGGAGACATGAGATGGGTAAACTCCTTGCGGTTCAGCAGCAGAGACGAGAGCAGATGAGCAAGGGCCAAGTTTACTGTCTCCAGGAGGGAAAAACAACCAAAAAACCAATCACCACCCTCCACAAAATGCAAGGATAGTGTGCAACAAGCGTGCTCTTGGCAGAAATTCAGAGGCCTGATGAGCTCATTGGGACAGGCTGGGACATACACACATCCCCTGCAGGAACACCCAAAAAGTATCTGGGGTTCACCAAGTGATCCCCAACAGAATTGGGTCTTGCTCAGATGCTTCCCCCAAGATGCTGTTGGGATACTGATGGTGCTGTCCTCCAGGAGGGGTGCAGGAAGGGCTGCACCCTTCTGCATTATGGGGGATGGACCCACAAACATCAGGCACACACCTCACCCGGGGCATCTGCACTCTCCTCCCTGTTCCAGGTTACGTCAGCGTACGAAGTCTTCCATGCTGCAATGCCCCTGGATGACTGATGCCTGGAGCAGCACCATGGCATCAGTCATCCCAAGGACAAGAAGTCATGGGAAGTGTTTGGAGGACAAGGAAGGAGAGCGTTGCGAGGTGGTTCCTGGTGGCCCTCAGAGTTCCATCACATCTGCAAGCTCGACCAGAGCCAAATACAGGCTATAGGGGTGGAAAGGCTTCCTTTTTGCTCAGAGGTAGCTTACTGGTTACAGACAGCAAGTTCAGGGAAGCCACACAGCTCCCACACCCCTAGAGAAGTGGTTACAACGAAGACATCCCACCAGGAAGTTCTGCAAGCCCTTCTTTGGGCTTGCTGGAAAACATCACTCAGCCTCTTCCTACAGTTCACACCATTTATTTTAAATGTAACTTTAATTCCTGACAAGCAACGTGCAGGGGAGAAGAAAAACACAACTATAATAGATGAGCCTTCAGCTCCCTCACCACACCCTGACATGTACCAGACAAGATGAAATATGGACAGAAATGTCTTTAGGAGGAAGCCCATTCCTGGGATTTTCAAGAGGAGTTGAGGGAGAATCACCAGCTACAGCTCCTGCTCGCCCTACATGGTACTTTGCAGAAGAAAAGTATTTCCTCTGAAAGGTGCATATCTTAGATGTTTGCAACCGATTCATCCTTGGTGCACGACATGTCACCAGGACACATCTAGCAGAGCTCTGCCACCCTCCCAGAATTACAGGTAGGGAGACTAAGAGATCAAAAATCCCCAGAGACCTGATGCCACCTACACCTACGAACACTGATAGCTTTTGGTCTTCTCTCTTAATGCGCTTCCTCCTTATCCAGCGTGTTTTGAGAGCTCAGACATTTCACACCTTTCTAAGCCCACGCTGCTCCTCGAATCAGGCACCAACAATATTGCTTATTTAAAAGAGAGCCTGGGGGAAGAAACCTTAATTTTCCAAACAGCCAGGGGCCACCTCGCAAAGTCACGTCTACCAAGGAAGGGAGGGAGCCAGCCTGGGAGTTTCCAAAGCCCTTATGCTGCTCAAGCTGCCAGCGAGCAAACGGGACTGAGAGTTTTAAAAGCCCATCTCTGCCCGGGGCTGAGCTCACAGAGAAACCTGCTCATGTCAGAGCCCAACAGCAGCCCGTGGAGGCTGCGCTTTTTTGGCAACCTGGCCTTGAAGGCCCAGCCAAGGACTCTCTGTCACTTGGGGTCACGATAAATCTCGCCTGAGGGCAAGCAGGCTGCTATCCTTGCAAGGTGGAAAGTGTTCCCAGGGGGGTAAGGTCTTCAACGCAGAAACGCGAAGCGGCAGAAAGCAGAAGTCATTTGCAAAACAAAGCGTGAACACCCACAATACTAATATTAGGCGTAAGTCAGTCAATTGGAAAGTTCAATACCGAGGAACCAAATCACTGTCTCCAAGCAGCTCCTCTTGGTCCGAAAACACATGAGCACAGCAGCAACCAGGACCCTTTTTCCTTGGCCCTCGGGGAGAAGCTCCACGCTCCCAGCAGAGTGGTCTCCCAAGCCAGCAGAGTTACGGAGGTGTGATGAGAACACGGTACCTACCGGTTTGGGGCAGTGAATGTATCTAGCAAGGCTGATGATCAAGTCATGAGTGATTGGATCCACCAGGTTTCGAAAGCTGGCGTAGCGATAGAGGACGTCATCCAGAGAGGTCGACTCCATTCCCAAATCCTGCAGGAAACAGGGTAAAGGAACACTATTAGATGTCCTACAATAGCCAGCACGGATCTTAAAATTAGCCCACAGTGATGGTTCTCATGAAGAAGCCAAGAAGAAAACAATCCCCACCACCAGCCAGAACAAGGAAGGGACACACGAGCACATCACTCTGGAGAAAGCTGCACTCCTGTGCTTTATTGGCTCTGCGAAGGGCTACAAGATGAACACCTTCATGGCACTCACAAGCCATAAATCCACTGAGCGAACCAGGTAAAAGTCAAAGATGACTCCAGAGAACAAAACAGCTTGATAAGTATGAAACTGGAAACGGAGAATAGATACAGCATAGATGTGCTCTGGGTCTGCTGTGTACAGGGAGGAAAGAACGAGCCTAAGATTGAAACAATGGAAACGGGAGAATAAACTGGGGTCTGGGAAGAGCAAAGCTCTGGACCATATTTGCCTGGGGAAGGGGTGGAGGTTCTGCCATTGGAGACTGGACAAGGATTTGTCAGGAATAGTTCAGATTGAGCTGATCCTGCCCTAGGGATAGATCAGACCTCCTGAGGTCCCCTCCAAGACTATTTTCTATGATTCACAATCCTCAGACATAGTAATTTGAGGAATTTTGGCAGAGAACTCATCATTATAAGAAATATGTCAGTGCACAGGGACGAGGAGGGGAAGGGTTATATATAGTGTACTCCTTTTATTTCAAATATTTTACTTCCACTATGTTTTGTACTCGGCAGCAGCTGATGAGGGGATAGGACATCTCACAAAGGCAAACTGCACTTATACCGACAACCACAACCAGTCACATTTAGAAACGATGCATTTAAAAGGAAGGCATCACTCAGCTTTTGCCCAAACAAGTAGAAGTGCAGTAGGGTTGGATATAGCTGTTGATTGTAGGAAAGCAAAATATCAACGTGGCAGTAAGAAGGTAGCTTTACATGGTCTAAAAACTAAAAAAAAAAAAAGGCAAAAAAACCCAAAGGACAACCCAAAAAAACCCCAAACAAACAAACCCCAAAAAGAAAAAGAAGATAATCATAGACCTGAGTAACATCCCTTCACAAGTGTACACATGGATAAAGACCAGGCAGAAAAACAGAAATACAATTTAGGAGCTTCAACTACCAGAAATCCATGATCCCAGTCAGACCCAGGGTGGAGATGGGGACAGAAACACATGGCTGAGCACGGGGACTGTCCCCAAGTCCTGTCAAGACCCAGCAATTCAAACAGCTTAGGTGGGTGTTCAAAGCACCCCGAGACAGCTTCCTCTGGCTGATGGCCCCAGCTCCAGTGTCACAGTTTGCACCTCACTGTTGACAGCCACACATGCAATTTGTTAATCATTTACATGACAAAGTTCCCTTTTTCCTGCTCTGGTGTTTTGATACAACTAACCCAAGCCAGTAACACCTGCAATAAGTTGGAGCCCATCCTGAGCTCAGAGATGCTCACTCAGAGATGCTCCAGCCCTCATGAACCACATGGGAAGGTACAGTGGTTGTAGGGGATGATGCTCTGTGACTGCAGACAGGAGGAAAATATTCATCTTCACTAAAAAAAATATAGTCTGTTCTGCCTTCAGATACTGCCTGTAGCAGCCAGAGGGATCTCGTGTTGCCTGCAATTACAGCTCAGGCCACAAACGAGGTGGCAAGTCTTCAGCATACTGGTTTCCTTGTTATTTTTCAGGGCATCACCACAGCACTGGCTGAGTTAACACCAGCTTTGCAGACATGCCCTTTGGTAAACACAGAGCCAAGGTCGTTAAAAACCCCACATGCGTGGGGCTGTTCTCCCTTGCCAGGAGCACTAAAAGAAAAAAAGCCCCCAAACAACAAATCCAACCGGCCACAAAACCCAACCCAATGCACCCACTGCTTGCAAACAAGCCTGGTTTGAAAAATAAAGAGGCTGAACCAATTCATGATCTATCCCACAGCTTCTGCCAAGTTGACACTTAAAAAAACCCCGTGAATTAATCTCAGCATTGAGATCTAGAGCCTAGATGAGAGCGTGGGCTGTGCTCCCCAGGAGCAGCAATGTGATGGCCAGGCCAGCCCACCGAGGTGGCTCCAGCATGGTTGGGTTTAATTAGGCTACAAAAACGAATTCTGTTGTCCAAGACCATCCTCTTCGTCATGTATTTTGGCACCACGTGGACCCATGGGTGACGACTGCACAGAATTGTGTGGGTTCAGGAGCTCAAGCTCCTTTGCAAGGTGACAAAAAGGGAGAAATAGAAAATGTGCAGATAACGTAAGACAGGGAGATCCCCAAAGGAAACTCCCACTCTTCCAAGGAGAGAAACAACTGTTCTAACAGCAGTGTGCTTCCCCGTCTGGCAAATCTCAGCATTAGGAGTAAGCAAACACCAAGTTCAGAGCCAGATTTGCCCCATGTTCATATGGCATCACTGGCAAACACCACATGCTCCCAAAGGAGCCAGTTTTGGGGCTTGGTAAAAGCAATCCTGCACACGCAGCTCTCAACACACTGGGATCTCTGAGGATCAAGCCAGCTTTAGTATCTCGCCACTTCTCTTTAAGCATCTCAAACCTCTGACAGTTTTCTCTTAAGCTAAAATTAAAATGTAGAACCAATAAATCAGAGAATTTCTCCTCCTCTCTCCTGGGAGAGCTTACATTTTTCACATGAAGCATTCCCTCCTGCCTCCTGGTACACAGTTTTTTCTGCACAGATGTCTTTCTCAGCTGCTCCCTCAATCTCTCTGCCACACCAGCATTGTCTCTTTTCCACCACGTGTAATATTTTAAAGCCACTCAAGGCTGAAACTTGGTGGAGGCCAAGTGATGAGCTCATCTGCAATTTAATAACTTCACACCAGTTCATGCTGTCAGCAGCAAATCACAAAGCACTAGCTTTGGAGAAAACGCCCAGCATCTGGCTCCAGTCACTTGGGGTGTTTTTTACAGCATGTTCCCTCTTCCCAGGGGATCTTTACCTGCATGGAAATTGCAGCTTTCAATAGGTAGGGTAAAGGGGGTTAAAATGATGGTATTTCTAAGCCCGGCAGGACTGTGCCTTCCTTGGAGTGAGCTGGAGGGGTGTTTCTCTAGTGTGCACCCAAAACCCTGCACCATGCTGAGATGCTTTGGGAAGGTGTGGCATGAAGCATGTGGGGCAGGAGGAGGGGAACATCTCTGCATCCCAGAGCCAGCAGGGAAGAAGCTGCTGGCCCTGAAATCAGGCAGCTCCCTGCAACTTGAGCTGCTGCCCCCAACTCTGTCTCACCAAATGGTGCCCCTTACTGAGCACATCAGCTCAAGTCTTGCTTTGCCAAGCAAGATTAAAGGAGCAGGGAGAGGAGATCACTCTGGGGCTGAACAGAAAAGCAGAAGACTTGCTCAATTCCTTTTGTTGTCACCCATGACCTTCCTGCGATTTATCTGATTTGTTTCCAGCTTTAGGAGGCTGAGAGAAAGCCAAACCACTCATCAGTCCTCAGGGACAGCTCACCCATTGGAAGGAAAGCTTCCTGCCACCAACCAGTTACGTTCAGCCTCCACAGGAGGAGTCTTCTGCAAATGTAGCAATGCAAAACTATCACAGTTTTAAAAAAGAAAAAAGGAAAAGGGAAAAAAAAAAAAAAAAAGAAAGAAAAGAAAAGAAAGAAAAGAAAAGAAAGAAAGAAATGAAAACTTAAATAAATCCAGCAGAAAAATGCAATTCCTCCTTCCATGGCAGCCAGCAATGGAAAAATTCCCAGCCACAGCCAGGAAAGCCATAAGAGAACTCAATTATTTGGGGAAAACACCAAGCCAGGTCACAGCCCAGGCACTGTCAGTCCTGCTGCCCCGCAGAGCTGATGCTGTGCTGGATGTTCTCTCCAACCAGGGTCCCTTTTACAAGCAGCAACCACAGAAAGAGCCCTTCCACCCAAAACCCAGTCCAAACTAAGAGCTCACCATTGACTTCCATGGGCTAACACTACCCAAGCAAGGCCATTTGCCCAGTGAAAAGAAAAAATAAATGCAAGGTATTTTGGAGCTGTACTCCCAACTTCTTCTTCCCCCAGTGCCAAGGAAAACAACTTGTCAGTCCTTTTCTGCTACCTGTCAAAAGAACGCGGCACGGCAACTGCTAACAGTTGAGCAACCGGCTTTTGAAGCTCCAAGTTGTGTTTCCATGAGACGCAGCATCATGCAATACTCCTCCCAGCAGCAAGGAGCCATAAACAACGGAAGTCAAGCCCATTTTCACTTATTACACTATTTATCACTGCAAACTGAATCGCAATTAGAGGAAAATTCAGCAGGTCGACGTGAGAAGTCGTACGATAAAGCAGGTTATGCTGTTGCTGCTTCCATTAACACGGAGTGAATGCAGTTACCGGCTGCCCAAATGAGGTTGCTGGGTAAAATATCCCCTCGAGCTCCTGCTATCACAGCCACTCATAAGTATCTTGATAGCTGCTATTTCAGCCAGTACCTCTCCCAAAACTCTTTCCTATATCTCCACTCGTAGCCAGGGCAGCATAATGAATTTCCAAGCAGAGAGGTTGGTATTATAAACAAGGGTCGGGCACGAAGGAAGAAAAGGATTAATATTGTGTGCAATCAATCATCGGCAGCTACTTATCCGGGAAAAATGATTTCACGAGGTGAGCATTAGCAATGTGGTGAGGAAGGGCAGCTCAGAGAGACGGGCATGTGAGACGTGACTCACCAGCGAGCACAGTGCGGGTCGCTCAAAGGCTACGGGATCCTTGTTCTTGATGGAGGACCAATTTAGCTGCCCAAACCCTGTGTTTGTAAAGTGCCCTCTTGAAAACGAGCAAAATACTTCTTGCCTCTGAGCCTCAGGATGCTCCACTCCATCAAATATCCTCCGATGTCTGGCTGGCTTGGGAGGTTAGCGAGCCGCTGTAAAACTTGGTGTTTGTGGATCTGCCATCTGCAATCGGCCATGGCTGGCACCAGTGTCTAGAACCAGCCTCTGCCTGTTTTGCTGAGCCCTCTGGCACTCGCTAATAAGTTTGGTGCTGCTTTACCTTCCAGTGAGACAAGCCCAAGCAGCGGGCAAGTGCACTGCTGGAAAGATTATCTGCCTGGTGCATTTATTGCAGCCCAACAGCTCTGGTCGCCTGCGGACAGCCCCAGCATGTTATAAACAGCTTAATTCTTAACAGAGCTTCCTAAGGGAACAAGGCTGAAACAGTCGTGCTGTCCACCCATCTCCTTCTCTTCCCCAAACTGCTTTTTAACACAGGAAGCAATTTCACGGGTTGAGGGAGAAATGAAACATCTGAAAGGTAATGACATTCCAACTGGTTTTGGGGGAAAAAAAACCCCAAATAAACAAGAACAACAGACCTCTGCAATGGAAAGATGTCCAAGTTGGCACTTTCAAAGAGGGCAGGCAACATCTGACAGCCATGAAGGGCTGGCTGGCACCAGGCAGTCACTGGTAGGACCAGTACATCCGGATGGGGCATTGCAGAAAGCACCCTGGGAACCTCCACACAAACCAGCAATTGCTGTTACAAATCCCTGACTAATCCACAAGAATGGAGCTTAAATATGTGGGATATTTTCTGTTTAACAGAGTTCATATTGGTTTGGAACCACCAACTGCTCCTTCAGGCCTTGCATGAGGGTGCAGTTAGCAAGTCAAGGTTTCAGGGAAGAAGTAAACATTTCCCTGGCAGATTGACTCAAATAATAAATGGTGGCAGCTTGAACCCCCTCCAGGAGGCTGGAATTACAGAAACTCAGAGAGACGGATTAATGGGCAGAGATATGGTGCTGCCATCTAGATAATAAACAACAGTGAATACGAGATCTGCAGAAGAATGTGCTGCATTTAGTTAAAGCTGCGAGGCAAATGCAATTACCCCAATTGGAGTTTGCCCAGACCACAGCTAACAGGCTTCTTCTAGAAAGTGCCTGTGGATATTTAATGAGAATACATAGCCTCAGCTAACCATCCCATCTTGATTTACAGTGACAGTGGGATCCCAGTATAAAAAAAACCCTTAGAAACGCTATCTGGGGAAGGTGACTCCAGGATTTGCTCTGAACAATTCAAACAAGTTAGATCCATCGCTGCCTTTAACACAAGCATTTGCCTTAAGCTCACAAAATATTATTCATGCATCCCTTCTAAAGCAGTGGGAGCTGCCTGCATCCTAGCTTCCCATCCAGCCTGGGGCTGTCACTCCAGCTGAGGCTCCAGCCCCAAGCCAGGGTCCTGCTGGCCACGCAGAAACTGCACCAGATGGCTTCTGGTGGGACTTGTTACTTCTTCCTACTGCTCCCCAGATGGATGGGTGAGGCAGCAGCCTCCCAGAAGCCTCAGCCCCAAGGTACAAGAGCCTCTTTTGCCCTGCACGGAAACACTCCCAAGGAGAGCAAGCCTCCAAGGTCTCCTTCCTGCTAAGGAAAGATGGGGGCTGAAAAAGCCATGGGTCTAAGGGGAAGATGTGGCGGAGGCTGTGAACAAACACACTGGTCTCTCAGTTTGCAGACAGCTAAGCGCAGACTCCAAAGGACCACTCTGATAGCCTCCTTACCTCCTGCTAGCCAAAGCCACCCAGAGCTCACCACAATTACATGGCTAAAATCCAACGAAAAAGGTTAATGCATCAACCCTGCAAAACACGCACTCTATTAACACAGCTCTTCCTGCTGAAACTCCCATTCAAAACTCCGTGGTGAAGCATTAAAAGGAATGACAAATTTAGTCAAGCATCTGCCATTCCCAGCCTCACGTGTCTTGCTGAAAGAGTTTGCTGGAGCAACCTGGATGCTGATTGGCATGTCCAAACCAGAGGTCAGAAGCAGAACTTCAATTAATCATTCCTTTTGCTCTGTCACTAGTACCTTTCACTATTAAAGGCAGCAGGGGTTACACAGGGACTCCTGCCCCAGCACGGGTCAGTGGCTGACCCCCAGGATGCAGGCTATGCACCCACCCAGGCCTTGACTGCACTGTGCTGCCAGCGAGTTCTTTTCCCTCGCATAAGTCTCCGAGATCTCTGTTGGAAAACAGACGTGCGGGACAGGGCGCATCTCAGCTCCCATCAGGGCAGGATGCAGACTTGTCACCAAAGCTCAGTCTGCTGTCAACTCATATGAACATGGTGATTCATCCTCTTCTAAGGCAGCTGGGCTGAGTCAGTCTCTGGATGTGACTGTCTCTCTCAGTTAGCTGCCAAGAAAAGCCCCTCTAATGAGCTTATCCTAGACATTTAATGTTTACGCAACTGGAGCAGGAAAATCCCACTCGTACTGTTCTCACCTTTGTTTTCCAGCACAGCAAGCACACAGCTCTGCATGGCTTTCCTACCCACTCTTCCAGCCATGGAACGGCCCCATCTGTTGTGCAGCTGATCACCCATCAATGTTAGTTATATTTACCAGCTTTGCTTTAGGCCCACCACTGGTTTTTCGGAGGTAGCTGGGAGCTCAAACAACTCTTGTCCTTGGAAGGTGGCAGTAGAGGCTTTATGGGCACTGAAGACTTTTATTTGTACATGCAGATATCGTGCCAAGTTGTGTTCACATGCACTAAATACACACACACATCTTTAGAACAGGTATTTAAGTATTTAACATGCACAAAAAAAAAAGGCAGAACCAAGATCCTTGCAGGAAAGGGGAAGAGATTTCCAAACAGAAGACAACACTGTCAGATGAGGAGGAATCACTCATCTTCATAAATTCCACTGCTTGTTAGAGACTGCCCCAGTGCCTGGGCACACAGCAAGAGAATGACTCCCAGGACAAGAGCAGCATCCACAATCACATCTTTCCCTGTTTGAAATTACAGGCGAGTCTGCCCCGCACGTGCTGCAACTGATGAGAGTCCAAAAGTCTTGGCTCAGATGGCCCAACCTTAATAATGAATCAAACAGGCAACTGTGCTGTCAGTCTGTCCATCCCTTCACCTCTGTCCTTCGCCCAGGCAACTCTGTGTGTCAGCCACTCCACTAAACCAGCAAAAGTCTCAAAGGTGCTGTAAGTTTTGGAGAATTGGTGTCAGGGGAAGGAAGAGACCCCAGTAAAGGAATGAAACAGGACTTGGCTGTGGGACACCCCACATGGCAGCAGAGGGATGGACAGGAGCACAGATGGTCTGCAGCTGGGCCACATGGTCTACAGATGACCTCAAGGTTGCCCAGCTAGGACTTCATGAAGGACATCAGGAGAAGGTGGGTTTTTCTAGGGCTGAGGTTTGGCTGATGTGATGGAAATCAAGATAAGTCTGCAGGAAAGCCAGCCTCGCGTGGCCTGCGCTGGGGAATACCCTCTTTTCCAATAGAAAAAACAAGAGAATGGGAGTCCTCACCGCCCACTCTTTCCTGCTCTAATCCAGCCACCTTCTCCAAGTTGCTCTCACATCACAGATTAACACAACACTGCGTGAGCTGCCTGGCTCCAGCGTTAACTCTGTTGAACTGGCCTCTGGTTACTGGGAAAGCAGGATTTATTGTCTTGGCCCACTTGAGCCCCATCTCCTCTTCAAAGCAGCTGCCACTGAGAGAGATTTCAGGAGGAGGTCAGTGCGGGTCTCCTGATGTACAGTGGTGCAATCCTGCCCATGGGGTGAAAAGCCCTCTCTGAGCACAGCATAACCAGCTGTTCCCAGGAGCAGGCGATCCCAAAACAGCCAAGTACAGAAGGAACTGCACATCACAGCTGAAAAGTCACCTTTGCTTTCCTGCCCATTCAAAATGCTGCTTTTGGAATGTCCTCTCCTCAGCCAGGAGAGCTGTTGCAATCCAATGATGGAAAAAGAAACTTGATCATTTCAGGAGATCAATCAGGTCTGTGTTAGTAGTGCTGCCAAAAACGCTGGGATGGGGATTACCCACCTCTATCTGATACGGGGGGTTTGGTTTGATGCAGAGCTCTGCCAAGCAGCGAGCACGCAGCCAGCCACGTAAACACTCCCACATCATCCCCAACTACTGAAATTCTCAGGCACATCACGCTGAACCCGCAGCGTCGATAGTGATGTTACCGTATCACTGGGAAGCCTCCTGGCTCCACCCCACCCCCAGCACCCAAAAGAAATTAATCCCTTACTGCACGTACAGTAAGAGCTTGCAATCCAATAACTGCCATCTAAAACCTGGCTTCCCTTCCAAGCCCTGGGTTGATTATTATTGCATTAGCTATGGAGGGATGTATTGTTACCACTCAATGAATGCTGAGCTCTACTTCAAAGGGACCAAATTTCGGCGGTGGAAGGCTCTACAAATGTCTTGACAATTGCTTTGGGATCCTTCAAAGAAAATAGGTGCTGGAATATAATCTAAGATCTTATTGATACAGGCATTAATAAAAATAAGTGTCAATGATTCCTCAGCACAGCTCTCTTCCAGAGAAGAATGAAGGGAAGTAATTTAAGACGTCTTAGAGAGAGAAATGTTCAATTAACTCTTTAAACTGGCTGCCAGGGAAGGATGTGAACGTTACAAAAGGATCATTTAAATGAACAAATTGCACACAAGAATTTGACTGGGTGTCGCTACAAGACAACGCACATTAGACATTTCACACCATAAAGCCTTAAAAGGAACAAGATAACAGGTAGAGTTTAGCTCAAAGCACAAGATGAGAAAATAGGGTTGAACTCAACATTGAAATAAAACCTCCCCGCCCCTTTTCTGCATTAAGACTTACTCTGAGTTAACAAGAGCCTCTTATACATGAAGCATAAAGCCTCTTTCTACGCTTGGTACCTTCTCAACACTTAAAAGAGGCTTCCAGCAACGGAGCAAAACAAACAAATCCCACAGCACCAAACTCATTTTCTTACTTAAGACAGAGCAACGGGAATGGAATAAAAATAAAGGTTTCCCCAGCTTCTAATGCCTTGCCAAGAAGGCCAGCATCACACAAGCAATTAACATGGACGCCATGAATTTCAATTCTTTCATTTGCAAATCCAGCATCATAGTTAATCTCAAGCATGGACAAAGTCCATTAATAAAGCTGATTCCTGTAATGGGATTCAAAGCAGTGGCAAATCAATACAGAACACACTGGTGTGCTAGAATAACCTACGCTTTGCATAATAATCACGGTAACTGTAATGCTGTGTATTTGCATTGAGACAAATTCAAGCCCAGCCCGGGCCACCTAATGAGCCCTACGGGGTTTATTCTCCTACGGTGGGATGCAGCCAGCACTGGGGCTGAGCAAAACAGGAGAACAAACTGGAGAAACTGAGTCAGAGCAAGTTAATGCCACGTCCCCAGACTCACACTCCGCTGCCTTCTGCCTTTAACATCCACAGTTGCAAACACCTTGAGTTGGGAGGCCACGGGTCTGCTCTCCTCCTCCTCTTCCTCCTTCGGGATATCTTATCTCCTGCTTGCCAAGTCAGAAACCACTTAAATACCTGATTAACTATAAGCACATGTTTAAGTCTCACTGAAGCCAAAGGGTTTTGATCAGCAGAGCACTTAATACAGGACTTTGCTAAGCAAAAGTTCTTTCTCCACTGCCCTCTCGGCCCCAGTCCCTCTATGGCAGCACAGCGTACGACTCCAGCAGCAACAGCCAGGACACACCACGAACAGCAGCTCCCCAGAGCAAAACGCAGCTTAAGTGATCAGTGGAAGAGCATTTTGCACAAAACCAGGCAACGATGTCCCAGGAGACGCAGGCAATTTGCAGGCTGGGCCGGTCCGAGAAGCACTCTGCCCTGCGAGAGCCAGCGCACTACCTCGCCAGCAAACATTTCCAGTAAGCGCTGTTAAGATCCTCTGCTTCAGTTCACCACACATCACTCTGCAGAAAGGCTTGAGGGTGGTGGCTGCTGGCCTCTCTCCTCTGAGCCCCAGGGGCTGGCTGGGATGGGACAGATTAACCCACAAGTAGCCAGAGAGCCCCTGCACTTGGCCAAGAAGACAAATTCCTCCCAGGTTTCATTAGGGGGTGTGAATAAACACAGAAAATAAAGTCTTGCTCCTGTGCTCCAAGCCTCCGGACCCATCTGTAGGCTCTGGGTCCTCTCCAAGGGGCAAGAGGTGCTCTCTGCACCCTGAAGCCAGGCAGGCTGGAGGGCAGCAGGGAGGAGCAAGCGCATCCCCTCCCAAAGGCAGTGCCAGTGCCTCGCTCAGCACACGAGGTGTCAAAGTTCTCCCTCCCCCCAGTAAAAATGAGACTATTTTTGCTGTGTTTGACAGTTAGGACCACTAAGCCACTCCTGTTGAGATTTCATTTCCCAGGGAAGATGCTGGCAGCGTGCGCCAAATGAACTCAGGATGACCTAGACAGAGAACACACCTTTGCCCGGGAAGCTTCTGCGAAGGATACGCAGCGCGCGCGCTGGATGCGTGCCGGATGGGTGCCGGGGCAGTGCCCGGCAGGTGACCGCGCGCTATCGGCTGACGCTTGCGCGCTAACGGCCGCGCCTTGAGCAACCTTTGTGGGAGGCGGCTTCGTCGCAAACCTGCTGCTTCCCCTGCTGAGTCACGGCAGAGCTCCTGCGCTTCTGGCCGAGGCAGTGGAGGTCACAGCGCAGGCTTCTGCTTCTCCTCGCTCCCAACATGCTTAGGAGTTTCCTTCTACTGGTGGCTTCTAATCAATGTCCACTGGTGGGGTCTGAGATGAGGACCAAAACGACCACCAGTCAGTCCCAGTAACATGGCAGGAGGCAGCTCCAGAGGAGGTTTAGAGGTTGTGATTCCTGTGCCAGCTCCTATTCGATATTTTCACACCCATGTAGCACAGCTGAGTTCAATATCCTGGCACTGAGGATAAAAGCCTGGACTTCACAGTTGGTTCTCACAAGTTTAGCATGGTCAGAGGCCAAGACGCAAGAAGAAAGCGGTGCCAACAGTGAGCTGTGGGTCACAGCACTCCAATGAATGAGGTCCATGGCAACATGTCTCCTCCTGCTCCATCTGGGGCCAACCTGCACCTCCCAAACACCCAGCTCCACACAAAGGGGTTCCCTCCTTAGGAAGGTAGAGCCTTTGCACCAGCAAAGAGTCACTGTTTGCACAGAACAGGCACCTTTGACTCAACCATTAGATATCAAGTTTAGATCCAGCCAAAGCTGGAGTTTCCACTGAGGGATGAAGTTGTCCAACAGGCTCCAGGGGCTGGTTTCTTGGAGAGCAACAGCAAGGGATGAAACGATGAAAGGACAGCTGGTGCTTCGCTCTGTGATTTTTGGCACTGTTTTTCTTTCAGATAGAAGAGCCTGCGCTTCCAATGAAGATGCTGACATAAACCTCCACAAGATGGTTCTGGGATGAAGGTTTGTAGCATCCAACATGTCAGCTGGTCAGGGCAACCCTCAGGTCCTTCATCTTAGCAATCTGCACTCTTCATCCACAGACAATCAAAGCAGTTTTTCAGTTAACACATTGTCTACTCAGCCTTCCCCCCACCTTGCCCTAACCTGGCAAACCCCCCCCCAACCACTCTGAACTGGACTCAGGTATAGAGGTCTCCTTGAAGTGGATGGGCACTAAGCAGAAGTGTTATTTCAAGCACATCTTTCCAGGCTTTCTCTTCAATTGGGCTGTATATAAACCCTTCAGCTGCGCCTCCTAAACTAGAGCAGCCATCCCAGCTCCAAATGGTCGACTAGTTGCCCAAGACCTGTAGCCTGCACATCCAGCGCGAAGGCACAGGTCACCCAGTGGGCTGGCTCTTGTCACCTCCAGCTCCGCAAGGTCCAAGCTGTCAGCTGCACACTGGCATCTTCAGGCACTGCACTGGAGAAACCACATCATCCACCACTGTGATCAAGCACAAGCAAGTCAGATCAGTCCCTCCATCCCAGCCCTCATGGCTTCAGCTTATCAGTATATGCTGTTGGTTTTTTCCTTCATTTATCCTACTGCAGATCTTTCCTCCTCCAGCAATTCCCAGCATCCTTTTGAATTTGGCCCCCCAAACTTGGATGTTGATCTCCAACACTCCTTCCAACTCCAGTGGGGTCCAACACACATCAGCCTCCTGGGCAGGTGTCCCCACGGCTCACTGGGTTTTGCTTGCTCACCACAAGCAGCCAATTTCTGGAGTGGTTTTTGTGCCTGGGAAACTTGCCTATGAGTTCTGCTTCTGTAGTCTGCAGGGACAGCCAAAACCTCCCCTTACACAAATCTTGGAGGAATATCAGCAAAGCACCCAGCAAGAAAAACCTCTGTCTCCATGCCCTGGGCCATTTCCTTACAGTGTGAGGCCAGGAAGCATCCCCAGCCAGAAGCAGAGGCCTGAGATGCCGGCAGTAACAGAGTATCCTGCTAATCCCTTGTCCTTCTCTGTGGGTGGTTGAGCCTTCCTGGGAAAACTAAACTAGACCCCATGAAACACTACGGCCGAAGAATATTTCCACAGGTGCTAGAACAAAGTCTTTGGCTTGAAAGTCCCACCACAGCTCTGGCATTACAAGCCAAGAACATTTATTTTTCAACTTCAAAACAGCCAATACTAATATTTTTGACCACCAGTTTCTCCTGAAGTTAACAGCAGAGAAGGAAGAACTTGAGAAGCCTTCAGGATACAGGACCAACTTCCTAATACTGTTCTCCAGACACAACTGCAGGGCTGAATAATCGCTGAAACCTGATGCAAGAAGATGATGAGCTGAGCAAGAGCAAAGCCAGGATGAGCTCATAGCACAGCCCCATTCACCGGCGAGACGAACTTTCCCTTCCCTGCTATGGTCCCACTGAGACATCCACAACCTTCGGCTGAAATCCTCAATTGGCCATGAGACAGCTGATTTCAATATCAAGACAGCACCGAGACGTGACTAATAATCATTGGGTTCCAAGTATAGAAGCAACTGGCCCGTGGTGAACCAGACACCTACAGTCTTACACTAAAAGATATGGATAAACGACAGTGTCTGCAACAGGCTGGGGTGGCATTTAACACAGTTCCACAGAACAAATCTTGGGACCTTCTTTCCCGCCTCCCCAAGAAATGCCAGAAATTCATGTCTGAAGGAAAAACTCCTTTTGCAAGACACTAAACGAGAAGAAAAAACCCCTTGCTTCTCTCTGAAGATGCCACAGGCTGATCCGAAATCACCGCTGACAAGTAAATAGGTTGGAAAAACCTATTTCTGAGGGCCAGCAGGCTGACAAGCAGACTCAGTGTGTGTTATCACTTTCCTTTTTAACTTTATCTTCTGCGACGTGCCTGTGCAGAAGGAGATAAGGAGCAGCTGCCTCAAGCCCTCCTCATGGCTCTGCCACCTCCAGATTCTGCTGTCCCTGTTCTGGGGACGTTCCCTGCTCCAGTGGACGCATCCCTTCCCTTTTACCAGGGGGATGCTCAGCTTTTCTGCCCTTCCAGTCCCTCTGCAAGGTGAGTAGGACAGATGCTTCCCTCCATTACGTGGGTTTTGGAGGGCCGATGAAGGTGAAGACCATGAGGTGCCCAGCTGCTGCAAGAGGGGAGCCATGAGACCCCATCTGCCCGCTTCCACCCCATCTGCCTGCTTCCCTTTGATCAGCAGCAACCTGCTGCTTCCTCCCTCCACATCACTGTCTCTCTGCCACATTTACCTGCTGTAACAGTATAAGCAGGGTCAGGCCAAAAAAAGCACATCTCTAAGTGTGCATTGCACACACACCCACACACATCCCCCAGAAGCTCATAATCCCCAGGTCCTACACCAGAACCCAACCACAAACCCAACTTTTCCTTTTCCCAACTCTTCCTATGGCTTTGTGGAACATATTCCGTTTAATTAGCGGCACAGCCTGGAGCAGCCGAGCTACAAATCAGCCCTGCAGCATCCCACCAGCTCGTGAACACATCAGTCAGAGATGAAGTATCCAGAGGTGGAGCTTGGTCAGCGTTGGGTCCCACCAGGACTTTGCACGTGATGCTCAGCAGCAAAACGTCATTCTCATCCTTCTGCAATCAGCGGAGGCAGCACCGTGGAATGACCTAAACCTGCAGGAACGGCACTTTATTCCTGCCTTTGGGATTATTTCAGGCTTTGGCACTGTCTCCTCTGAAGGGAGAGCACATAAGCAAATACGAGTTCTCTTAGAAAATACAGTTGATTTACATGACGCGGCAACACTAAAAGAGATTTTTTTTTCTTTTTTTTTTTAAATAGCTTGCAGGAGAGTTGAGCTTATTAATTTTCTTTGTGTTGGTGGAGAACAGCAGCTGATGGGCAAGAGATGAAAGCACCCCAAGAAGAGATTTCTTACCGCGTTTCAGAGAGTTAATCTCATCAGAGAACTGCTTTACATCTGTTTGAGCAGGGATGGAGCAGTTCCCTGGAGCCAAACCTTGCGCTGGTGCAGACGGGCTGACCCCGCTGCTCCACACCCTGCCAAATTCTCCACCCTCCTTCCCTGGACAGCAACAGGGTGGGAAGGAAAACAGAGGGAAGACCAACCAGCCCCAAGCTGTGCATGCAGAAGGTCAGGAAGAGCACCCATGCTGTTTCTTCTTTGCAGTCTGGGCTGTCCTCTTAACGACCAGTGCCACGTACTGGAAAGTCAACTTGTGGTAGAGTTACAGCAGCCAGTCCCCATGTGGGAGCAGGGACCTGCTGTGCCAGATGCTGCACAGATGTTGGTTACGATGCACCCAGGAGGTTCACAGAGATACACGGGACAACACAGAGTCCTAGGAGTTCACTGAGCTGCTGACACTCTCATCCTAAAGCAGCAGGGCAAGAGAGAAGAAATGCCTCTTCCAGCATTCACCCATGCAAAGGACTGGATTTTTACACTCAAAAAGGAGATGTCAGAAAGCAGATGTTGTGCACGTACAGTTCAAAACCACCTTTTTTTCCCTTTACTTTAATCCAACTCAGTGAAATAACTCCGATGAATACTTCAGGCACACTTGCACCAGCAACTCCAGGAGAAGAGGAGCTTTCCCTAACGCGAGTCCCCGCGCACTCCGACGGATGCGGTTCCAGAGCAACGCTCCTACTTCACACACAGAGAAACGGAGACGTGAAGGAATTTACCAAACACAGAGTCCCCAGCAGCATCGGCCGTGCCTGCACCGCTCTGCCGTACGACACCGGCCACGGTGCGCGTGACACACCAACAAAAACTGTCACTTGTGCCCATCAAGCACTCGCTTGGGTCGGGGTCTTTCTCAAGCCCTTTGTAACGCAGCCACCTCACCAGAGCTGGGAAAGAGCCTGCTTGCATCACCCACCCTGGTGCTGCTCAGTGTTTTTAAGGGCGTTTAGGTAGATGGTTAAGAGCTGCACTTCTAATGCGAAGAGAGGATGCAAAGAGCATCCTCGTGCTCAGTGATGGTGAGAGCAGGAGGCGAGGGCAGCAGGCACAGCTCCATACCTGTGATGAGCAGGGCCACGCTAAATGCTCTTCACTCCTCTCCCAAGCTATCAAGCGCAGCCCGCCGTTCAGCCCGGCCGCATAAAGCGCAGCCCGCGCGCCGGGTGGGCAGTAATTCCCATTATACAGCCTGACAGGTTGGTAATGGCACACATAATAGTATATTGCTTTTTGTCTGCTGGATGAGAGGCTGCCGGGCAGCCCGAGGCAGGGAGGTGCCGAGACGAGCGCTTCCTCTCAAAACACGCTCAGAAAAATGGGATGCTGATTGGGAAGGTAATGGATGAGACCATCAGCTGGGGCAAATTAACTCCACTTTTTGCAGGATGCTTCAAAAAGCCTCCCATCTTCCCACCCCAAGACTCAATCAGCACTGTGATTTACACCACGGGGAACTGAGAACCTTGCCCCTGTCTTACAGGAGTATATCACTGAAGGGAAGTCAGCAGGTTTTGGAGAATTAAGGTGAGAAATTATGTCTTTCCCATGCTTTATCCCATGCCTGTGTGGTTTTATTTCCAGCATAAGATTTTTTTAACCCTTAGGTAGAGCTGTTCTGAGTTGGGATCTGGTATTTGGTACTTGGCTAAGAGGGAAGAGGCTGGGAAATCTTGCTTGAAGGCTTTCATAGTAACTTCCCTGTTTGGCACCAGGGAATTTGGACGCTCCTCTGAGGATCCACCTTGGCAGGTGCTTCCAAACCAAGGGTAAGCAAACTACATCAGCTACAGGGGTGGGATCCTCCCAGGCTGCTCAGTCTCTTCCAAGAATCCCAATGGTAAAGGCGTTTGACTCAAGCAAAGAGACTAGTAAATGCCCAACCTCGTTAAGGAAGCATTAAGGAATGGGTTGCACAAGGATTCAATTCAATGACATTAAAATTCAATTAATACTGCTATTTAAAATAGCTGTAAACATTAAATGCATTTGCTTTGAAAATACTCATTTCAAACAAGCAATTTAAGGTGATGCCAACTGATGGTCATGCTTTTAATATTAAACTGATTACATTAGCCTAGGCAAGCAGGACACGCCGGCTGCTAAAGTTTTAAGGTTAGTCACTGATGAAAACCCAACCAGAGAAGACAAAGACAGCTTTTGGAGGAGTCTGGCTCGCTCACAAGAATTAAAAAAAAAAAAAAAAAGAAAGAAGAAAGAAAAAGAAAAATCTTAATTTCAGTTAATTCACCTAGTCCAGCTCAACACCCGACTCCAACAACTCAATGAACAAATCAGGGGGACGATGGAGAAATGCATGTTTGCCAATCTGCAAGTAAAACTGGAACCTGAAAGACTAAGATCATTAATTATGGTGATCAAAAGGGTAATTCATTATGTACAATTAATGCTCTAGTTAATGAATCAACCAGTTTTAAATATAAAATATGTTTTGGGATGTTTAGTCTGCCCTACATATCCAGCGCATTTTGAGTTTAACTGATCAAATAACATTCAAATACTAGTTTTCTGCATAAAAACTCTTGTTTTCATCTGTGTAACTTGAGTCAGAAATACAAAAAAATACATCAATCATGTAAACCCCAAATTCACCATTTCCCACCAGAATAAAAACATACAAAATTAATCACCCAGCCAAACAGCTGCCTAAATAAACTCCCCCAGATCCACCAGGCTCCTTGCTCAGAGGAAGTATCCGATTACACCAAGGAAAAGCAGCTTTTCACAACCAAACAGGAAAACATCCTCTTTCTTACAGAATGACAAAAAAACCCCAAACCCAACAAACTAACCCCCCAAAAAAAAAACAGAAAAAAAAAAAAAAGAAAGAAAAAAAAGGCTGCTTAACTCAAGATTCCCTCCTTGCTGATTTTGGCTGCGGTCGCTGCCATGGATGTGGGTCATTCACACTTGCATCCCAAATTGCTTCACACTTTGCCCAAGAAGCCCACAGTGGCCACTGGGAATGAGATTTCTCCCAGATCCCTTCTTCTTCCAGTCCTGGAGCAGAGAGAACTGTATCCAAGTAGATGGGATATATGGAAATACACGAAGGAACGCCAGAATGAACCAAAGCTTTGCTAGCTCTGTCTGTGTGCCACTGTGGGTCAACAGGGACCTTCGGAGAAGGGCCCATCAAGAATTGTTTGTACAGGTCCTGCTTCTGCGGAGATTTGTGCTTCACTACCTTGATTTTGGTGAGATCAGGCTGGACCAGGGTCTGGGGCTTAATCAACACGAGCAAAACCCACAGTAGATGCCATGGTGGGTACAATTCATCCCTCCTGCACAGGAGCTGGGGCTCTGCCCCAGTGTGCTCTTTTACCTTCTGGGGTTTGAACCCCTCAGGTCCAACCTGAGGCTCTCACCCTCACATTTTTCATCTCACAGGACTCCCCCAAACTCCTCCTTTCCACTTCCCACTAAAGGTTGGGTTGCCCCAAACCATGGACAGAGAGACGGTACCAGTCCCCACCACAAACACCATCCTCTGTGGAACTGGTTCTGCAGGAAGGGTGGGAATGGGGAGAGAGGAGAAGGATCAAACCCTCCACACACCTCCAGCTAAAATACCCATTTCCCACTATAGACTGCAAAAGGCTGAGGGCACGTCTGCTCTCCTTCCTTAGCAGATTTCGCTTTCCCCTGCTGGGATTTAATTGTTGTGCCCAAAAGAGCCGCCTGGCCTTGGGGAGGGTGGGGGCGAAGGAACAGCTCTGCAGAACAAGACAGTAATTAATTGCTCGCCAGCTCCCAGCCATCCCCCCAGCAGGCCCAGTTTAACCACCCCCTAGAGAGAGAGGAAGAGTCAGCTCTGGGAGCCTTTCCCGGCATGGTACCCGGCGACAGGACCAGGGGCTGCCAGGCACGGGGAATCTCTGCCTTTGCCCAAAGATTTCTGCCCATGAGAGATGAAGATACGAGAACTATTTAAAGGTGTTACTGTTTTTCAGTATCATGTTTGCCGAGCTTATGATGCCTCAGAGTGGGAGGAAAGGACACTCGCTGGCCTTGGTGTGCTTTGCATGCTGAGGTTTACAGAACGGTGCTTCACCCCCTGTGTAGTTGGAGGACCCAGCCCTGGTGGGTGCCACAGCATCAGCCCAGCTGGGTGAAGACAGGGACCAGTGCTTGTCTCCAGCTTGGCCAAGCAGCTCTGCACCTTACAGCCCATGCTAGTAGCTCACCTCTTCCAACCCGGCCCCCTTTTGCTTTCCCAGCTAGCATTTGTTTTCACATTTTCTGTAGCTAAATGTAAAGCAAGGAGCTGAAAAACCTGGTGCACACTTCCCCATCCTCCAGGGAAACACGCACACCCATCCCCTGCAGCCGAGGGTCCTGCTCAGAGTGCAGGCTGGCTTGGTTGAGCTCTCCTTTAATTAATTAACATTTCTTTCAATTCAATTACTATCAGAAGTTTAGGGACGGTGCCTCAGATACAACCTCTTGTGCAACAGCAGAATGCAATCCCCTGCCCTCTGTCAGCACACCCACAGACGTTGCAAAACCCCGCGGGGATGGGCAGGCGGAGCAGCACCAGTGGGAAGCGGGAGCAGCAGCTCTGGAAGTGCTGCTGCTTCACAGAAACCAACCTCAAAGGCAAAGAGGACATTAAACGACTGAAAGCAGCAGCCCGATCCTGTGGACAGCAGACCTCAAGGAAACCCCTCCATGGGCCAACAAGGATGCACAGGCTGTTGGAACTCACACAAACCCTCCAAACATCCCGTAAATGAATTCCTCCACCGATACCAAGCCCGAGTCCTGCTCTGTAATGGCAAAGAGAGCCAGGTCTCAAGGAAGATACAACATAAAGAAGCCCTAAGGAATGAGATAGCCATTGAGATACCCAAAGGCACAAGGAAGGAGGCAGCTCCCTCCCACCGGCTCCGGTGCGTGTCCGAGGCTCTCCGAGCTGGCGATGCCGTGCGCTCCAACCCTGGCACAAAGAAAGCGTCGCTGACTTTGAAAGGCAGGAAGTCTGAAAGGTAAAGAGTCTTGAAAAGATCTGAGCAAGCCAGAAAGCTTGAGGCAGCTCCAGCTCGCAAAGAGGCAAGGTCAGAGCCAGGAGTAATTGCAGCTAAAACCTTCCATGTGGGGAAGAGTGAAAAGGACAATTTGCTTTTGCTTTTAGAGGCAAGATTAAATTTACCAGTCATTGGTCTTTTCTCCAAAATTTGGAGGAGAAAGAGGCTGAGGTACACAAAAGAAAGAAAGAGAATTAGGCATTAAATCACATTAGGCTTTAGACTGGGACCTGCAGAAGAAGTTAAACGCTAAAAAAAATCCAAGTTAAATGATAAAGAAAATTCCTCTGTCTCTTTGTACAAGAATGACATTACTATTAATACGTAACCATCTCACTTACCTAAGAGGATGCCACGGTCACCAACTCCCCCAACACACGGAATAGTATGATTGATCTAAAACCATCCAGAAGCTACACTACACTGAACTACGGGCGCATCGCCGCGTGTCCCTGTCCCTCGAGAGCCCCTGCACAGGCAGCCACGGCAGCGGCATCTGCAGGGAGGTCTCTCCCCACGCAGCCATCACACACACACACTGGCAAGAGAGACAAGGCATCCTCAGACACAGGGGGTTTACAGTTTGAAAGAAGATAAAAAGGGGAAAAAAAAATAAATAAAAGAGGTGCATGCCAGGCTGTCTGAGGGCTGGAGCCCCAAGCTGCCTGCGCTTCACATCAGATGTGAAAGCAGCAGCAGCCTCGGGGGGGAAAAAGAAAGACACATTTCTGCTATTATATAAACAGATAAAGTGATGAATAGGGGCTGGCTTGCCAACTGCAACCATTAACCTCTCCCAGTTTGGAGATGCTCCAGAGAGGGCACAGGCACAACTTTCTCTTCCTCCGTTCAGGAGCAGCCGGCTGCCCACTGCCCCAGCCCAGCCAAGCCCAGCCCAGCTCTGCAGGTCCAGAGAAAGGAAATGAAGATCTGACCTGGTGGATTCATCTCTGACCCTTTCAGATGAGGCAGGACTGTGCTGCATCACCTCTGGATCCCAAGATACGGCACACGCAGGAGCCACCACCTCCCGGGACACACAGCCCTCCGAGCCCGCAGCGCTTCCAGAAAGGCTGAGCTGAGGACCCTCAGAGAGCTGGCCATGGAGGTTGCTCACCCAGGACGTGCTCCTCAGTTGCAAGGGGACATATGAACACAGACCTCTCCCCTGCTCAGGCTCTTTCACGACCATCCCTGCAGGAAGTGGGGCCTGCCTTGCACGTGTTGCATCCATACATTCACTAGCAACGCCAATTTCTTAGGCGTGTGATTCCCCGATCCCAGGGGGGATATCCCTGCTAGAAGAGCAAACCCACTCTGCTCCGTGCCAGCGGCAGGTTGAGCATTGCTGCCGCACAGGGGGGCCCCAGGGATTGAGCCCACGCTGCTGAGCGCGTCCCACCTCTGCCCGACTTTCCCCTCCCTCCCGGCATCTCACCATCCCCCAAACACACATTTTCCTTGGGAGGAGGAGCAGCAGCAGCCTCCTTCCAGGGGGTTAATTAAAAGCAGGCTCTCGGCATCACCGGGATGCATCCACCTGCCAATTCCACAAGGGAAGGAAAAAGAATAGAAGGAGCTGCGAAGGGAAGCGAGAGGGGAAAGGATGCTGCAAGAGAAAACTCCCCACCACTGCCAGGCACAGTCATCTGCTGTCAACGCCTCCAGCAGCATAAGGGTTAAAAATAATTGTGGGGAGAGCTGGTGGTTTCATCAGCAGCCCAAACCAGAGGAAACAAGTGCTAATCCCAAAGCCACCCCACTGAGATCACAAGCTGGGTTACCCAACTTCCAGCGTGCAGTGCCTGGTGCTGCAGGCTGAGCAGGCACCCGGCCCTGGCCCCCACTCACCAAAAACCTGCCCGAGGCTGAAAACCTCCCCATCCCTGTCCTCCTGCCCACAGGCTGCAAGGAGCCAAGAAACCCCAGCCTTGGTCACCTCTGATGAACCGGCTGATCTTCATGCTCAGGAGGAGGAACCGGACATCTGTTCGCATGACAGAAATGATGCTGAAGGTCCTTCAGCATCCTGGGGGCCACAGGACAACCTCCAAGGGGATGATGCCCCATGGCTGGTGTGTACAGGGCCAAGAGCAAGCACAGAGAGGCACAGTCCAGCTACGAAGCACCCGGGGCTGTGGTTAAGCTGCATCATATCAACCAGACCACAGTGCTCCCCAGGTCTGCTCTAGATGCCCACAAGCACATCAGACTGGGCGGCTGAGGAAGGACATTGAAGCAGCTTTGGCATCAGCTGGGCTGAGGCATGTGCTTCGAGGCTGGTGCAAAGCCAGGGGCCAGCATCCTTCAGGAAGAAAGTCTGAATCTGAGACAAGGCAGCACAGAAAAACATCCCCTTCATCCTGATGAGCTGCCAGAGATACCACAACCATCGCAAACTCGCCTGACAACATGTCCACCTCAATGGGGAACTGCTACACGATGGCACCTCTGTCTCTTAAGTGTGCTTTGGGGAAATAAGTAACTCTGAAAGCACCCCTGACCCTCAGGCTGTGTGGTGAAGTTGCACATCGTGTAACACACAAAGTGTCGCACACAGGCCAGGCTGAGACTGGGCCAGAAATGCTTTGGGAGCTTTTACTGAGCACACAAAGTTCCACCAAGGAGCTAAACTGCACCCTCCCAGGCGACTGCTTTTCAAGCCTGCCCGGGTGCAACACTGCCCAGCTCAGGAAACCTTCCCCTCCTCAGCTCAGCATTCCCCAGCACCCACAGGATGCTGGAGCTGACTTCCCAGGAAGGTTTGGAAACATCCACATTTCTCTCTCTGGGTGCTCCAGAAGCAGTGCTGACCCTCCCAGCAATGCTCATCGGTCTTCTGATGTCTCACTGGTCCCTCAGGGGCTGCCCCAGCTGTGGGTCAGGGCTTGCTGCCTGCACAGCCCCGCTCCAAACTCACCAGCTCCTGCCTCCCTGGAAAGGGTAGAATCCCCAGCACTGGGGGAAGAAACCAGGGACAGGGAAGAAGGGCTCAGTGTGACATAAATCACAGGGACAACTGGAGTAAGTCGGCTGCCATTTAATGCACTTACCAATGTTAATTAAGCAGAAGGACTGTCCCTAAGAATTGCTTTTTAATTTTACCACGCAACCCTTTGCTCTGGTGTAGCAGGGAGAAGGCTACAGGAGCCCAAAGTGAACTGTCTCTATGTTAGCCATTTCTTTACTATTCCTCCTGGTCAAGCCCCCTCTGACAGTGAAGATGCTCATAATTTAATTAATAAAACATCCCCGTGTCACACAATCCCCAAGGCACCAGGCAGCTGCTCAGAAGCAGCAGGGATTTCATTGCCAACCCAGCAGGGCGGACATCAGGACACGTCGTGCCTTGCTCCCCACAACCCCAGGACTGCAAAACCCCAGGGTCAGCCTCGGACGGGGCAGGGGGACACCCAGACCCAGGGCAGGGACACGTTTCAGGGACAGACGGCGAGGATCACAGGTTGTCCAAAGCCAAGGGGCAGCCACCTGCACTGCAAGTCTGCACAGCCCCGTGGGCATCGGAGCACGTTTGCTGCTGCCCCTTCTTGCAAATCAGAATTCTCATGGTGTCTTTCCCCATCTGGGTTGCTGACCCTTGCCCTTCACACCCCGCCCAGGTCTGAGTGGAGAAGCCACTTTGCAAGTTGTGAAGCCACTTTACAAGTCGTGAAGCTTTGCCTCACCTTGGACCTTGCCAGTTGGCTTCTGACCAACTCTGGCACCCAGAGCTTTTATTGCAATTGCCCTCTTTCCTCCCTCCCCCTTTTTCATTTTAATTCCTGGAACTGTTATCCCCCTCCTGCCCTTTGCAGGTGATGCCCAGAGCTGGCCATGCCTCCTCCTCCCCTCTCCCAGCAGCCCAGCTCCACTGGAGCAGCAGCAACAGCCCAGCAAAAACTCCACGTCAAGCCAGAACCAATGGCAAATTCTTCGAGTGAAACGTAATGTGCTGGGAAGCGCTTCACCATTTCACTTGGGAAAACGATCCGTTTGGCAGCAGAGAGGAGGAAAACATGCTTTGTTTTACAAATCCTCTCCCCAGCAGGAGAGACACTCCCAGAATTTAATATACTGACAGCGCTTGGCTGCATTAACCACCGAAACTCAAGAATGCATCAAAAAAAAGAGTAACATTTTTACAAAAGTGATATACTGTGTAATATTAAAGCCTATTCTGTTCTGCAACGGGTGGTATCGGGCACAGCAACTCATCAGCACAGAGGAGCTGCAATTCTCCCCCTGTGATACCTGGCACAGATGGGGTACAGGGTCTGAAAGCAGGACCCCAGGTTTCTCCAAGTGCTGGGCACCCTTAATTAAATTCCATTTTCACCCTCTCTTAGGGCAAGGCCCTACAGCAGCTCCTTGCAGGAAAGCAAAGAAGATGCTGAGAGGTAAACATAGGAAGTTGCTCTGTAGCAGAGAAACTGGATTCAAAGTTATTCAGCGCAAGAATTACTCCCATGAAAGGCAATCAGCTCCAGCCAGGTGACCTGAAAGCTCCTTGCAACCCCAAACTCTGGCCTCTATAAAACATTAAGTATTTCAGTCTATTTTCACTTATCCTCCAACGCGTTTACCTACCAAGAGCATCCTACCTGTAGCACTGGGGAGCACAGCTCACGGGAAAAACCCCCTCCTCCAAAGAGCACAGGGGATCGCACTTTTTGGAGAGGGGATTTAAATTTTGTCGGGTGGAGTTTGGCCTCCAGGCATTACCAGAGCAGAAGAAAAGAGCAACCGGTATCTCTAGCTAAAGAACCTGCCATTAAATTAGGCTGCCTGTGCCAAAGGAGCACGTCCCCTTTCCAAGGGCCGCTGCCAGCTCCTGCAGGCAGTAACAACATAAATGTTATTTTGAGGGCAGGCAGTGGGATGGAATTGCCTCCACACCAGACATCGCTCCTGACCTCTCCGAGGAGCCGTCTCGAAGCAAAGACCTCTGTCTGCTCTTCACGTTTTTTACCTTTTTTAAGCGCTTCCTATCTTCGCGCTTTTACAGTTGTTCGCAACCTCCAAGCCTTGTTGGAAACAAGAATTAATTCTCCTGAGGGCCTGCAAAGAAAACAGCAACGCTCCCGTTTCAGGCCAGGGGAGAAGGATGGATACATTTGGTGAAATGCAAAAGGCCGCGCTCCATGGTGGTGCCAGGGGTGGGGCTGGAAGGGCAGGATTTGCCTGTGCTCTGGCACGATGTTTAAAACAGGGGTTTGCTGCCCTTCCCTTGTGCTGATTACCAAACACAGCTTCTGTGGGAGCCCTGGCAGGTGGGAGGAGAAGCCCCCAGAGCAGGTAGATCAGGCAGGACATTCTGCTAAGGAAAGCTGAAAAGTTGGTCGGCCTCAGGTCTGGCACCGTGCTCATACTGCTCAAAGAAGAACCAAAAAAAAAAGATGGAGCACTTCCAAGCACTGGGATGCTGTCACCTACACCCTGGCTAGCACGCTGGGCTGGCTTCAAAGCTTGGTGAAGTCGGTGGAAAGGCTCCCAGTGTCCTAAAGAACTGGCATTGTCAACAAATACAAAATCTAAATGCAATTGAGAGCTGGGCACCGGGTCCCTAGGTTTGATTGAGAACCCCAGCACGAGCAGCACTGCACGTTACGGGAGCAACTCCATGGACCGAGCAACACCACAGCTCCTCTGCAGTGGACACCGAGTAAACAGCTCATGGGAAAAGGTCTCTGACACACCAAGCTCACCCGTCCATCCCTCTCTGCAGTGGGAAGCTCATCCTTCCCCCCCAAATCCTCACTTTCAGTCTAAGGTGCAGCCAGAGCTCATTCCTACAAGTCCCAGTCAACACCAGCAAAACCCCACCAAGTGCTGGTGAGCCAAGAGGAACAAGAGAAAAAAGCAAAGCTGCCAACTCTCGGTGTTTCTGAGCCGGGAAGGAAAGAGCTGACCCTCAAAAGCTGCCAGCTCAAATTGCCTCCGCGCTTTTACAGATCTGCTTCAAACACGCCCGACTTTTGGGAAGTTGAGTGGGAACCTCCTCGAGTGGGCTGCGCACGCTGCACACCCCAGAGCTCTCAGCGCCAGCAATGCAGGGAAGGAGAAACGTGCACCCGGCAGGGCTCCTCGCTGCAGGCAACGCAAAGCACCTCCCCGGGGTTATTTTCCCATCTCCAGCGCCGCGGCCACCCTGAAGCTCCTCAGCCGCTTCCCCAAAATTACGCCGTGCCGAGGCAGACCCGCCGAAAGAGAGCTCCCCCCAGCCCTCTTTGCTAGCAGGCTGTCAGAACCGGGAGGCGTTTCGCTCCTAGACCGCCGTTCCCCCGCCGCGAGCAGGCAGCCCCCCCGCAGAACCCTGCCCATCCTCACCTGCCGCAGGTGCCTCAGCAGCTCGGTGGCCTCCTCCTGCTTCCCCTGCTTCACCAGCACCAGCATGTCCTGGATCATGCAGATCCGCCGGTGGTAAGGGGGCAAGCCGCCGCCACCCCCCTTCCCAAACTTCTCGCCGGACTTCCCCACGAGGGAGGCGAGGAATTCCCCCCTTTCCCTGGAGGGGGCTTTCTTGCGGTGGTGGGCCGGGGGGCTCTCTCCAGCGCCGCCCGGTTGGCAGCCCTTGGTCTGCTTGGTGCCCATGCTGCGTGGCCCCGGCTCCCGCAGCCCCGCGGCTGCATGCGGGGTGGGGGGAGGGGGTTAGGGCTGGAAGCCACGGAGGGGGTGGCACAAACGGGGGGCGCGAGGGGACGCACGAAGGGGCTGAGGTGTGCACAGGGGGACGAAGGAGGTTTGGGGGCGCCCGGGAGGATGCACAAAGGGGTGGAGGGGGGGGGGGACACGCACAAAGGGGGATGGGGGTGCACGGAGGGATGCACAAGGGGTTGAGGGGGCGCACGAGGGGTTCAGGGAGTGCTCGGAGGGGTCAGAGGGTGCGGGACGAAGCTGGGCGGCTCCGGGAGCCTAGCAGGGGGGCCGCTGCCCGGCGGCGGGGCCGCTCCGCTCCCGCAGACGGAGGAGAGGACGGCTGCGCTCGGCAGAGAACCGCCGAGCCGGGGCCCCGCCGCTCCGCTCCATCCTCGCGGGGAGGCGAGAAGCCCGGATCCGAGAAGCTCCTTCTGCCGGCCCCGGGGCGGCGGCGAGAGCGGCGAGTGCTCCGCGCTGCAAAGCGGCGGCGGCTCCGCGCGGCCCCCGAACCCCCGCCCCGAGCGGTCCTCGCCTCCTCCTCCTCCTCCTCCCGGCGCCGAGGAGGCTCCCCCAGACACGGGGCGGGGGGGGGTGGACACGACTTGGGGGCAACTGTTGCGCGGCGGGGGCTCCCCGGGGAGGCGGCTCGGCTCGGCGCGGCTCGCCCGGCTCCGGGGTGCACGCAACGGGGAGAGTCGGGGGAGGGCCGGGGGCGGGCACCGTGCACCGAGGCAGGGCTTGCTTACTGCTCAACAGGAGCTGGCAGACAAGGTGCTTCCAGCCCAAAATCCTCTGCCTGTCCCCAAGTGTCATCTTGGAGCCCGTTCCTTACACCCCTCTCTAAGTCTGTTGTACAGCAAGAAGCCAGCAAGTTCAGGTCAGTTCATCTCTCCGCCAACAATAGTAAATAATGGAAAAGAAGCCCAAAGAGAAACGCTTGCCA
>WTSP01020850.1:56490-91401 GCA_025331215.1 Actenoides lindsayi | reverse complement strand
GATACAACCCCCCCCCCCTCCCCCCCCCCCATTTTTAGTGAAAAATTGGACATTTACAACCACCACCAGTTAAATACAAAGAGAAAAAATGCCAGACATACATTAACTCAGCCTCTCCAGTATCAGGTCACTGCCAGAACACCCACAGAGATAATGATCTCTTATCAATACAGAAAGATATTTCTAAATGAAACAAAAATGAAATTAAAAATGCTTCTAAATACTTCTATATTAGATGTGTGATATTTGAGGAGTAACTCTACTTTCCAGTCCTTTAGGAAAACTATTTGAGATGCCTGGAAAGATGGCTATAAAATAATCCAGCTATTATTCAGCCAGAATTTCCAGAAGAGAAGAAATGAACTCCTCCTTTTCAGTGAGGCAAAGCTGGAGCACCAAGAGCTGACAAAGAACTAAGGAGCCTCCATCCCCCTAACCTGGAACCAACTGAAAAGGGACCAACTGCACTAATTACTACCTACAAGAAAAAAAAAGGGTATTTTCTGGGTTTCCTTTTAGCCCTGAAGAATGGCCTTAAGGGGGCTGTCATTTATAGCAGGTTTTTGCTGATAGCACAGAACTGTGCTGTCTTTGTTCTGGAAGCCAAAAAAAATGATTTTATTCTGTGTTCCCCTGACATCCAGGAACTAGATTAAATGACACACTGAAACAAAGGTTAGTCTGGCTTTATTACTGCTCTGTGTGTATGTGTGTATCTACACACACATGAGAGAAAATTAAAGTAAAATTGCCTCAAGCCTTTTTGGTTTCAAGATCTTAAAATAACCAACATCTGAGTCTTTTTCTACCAGCCTTATTGTTACATTAGAACTACATTGTTCCCAGAATATTCTTCTATCATTCAATAACATTGCATTTACAACGGCCCCTCTCTCCCTTTTCCTTTCTTTATGCCTATGGTTGCTTGTCTGTTTCTCCAGAGCCTGCAATATCCCTCCATGGAGCAAAGCAAAAGAGTTCTGTGTTGCTCAGGAACAGGAATCTGCCTCCTGATTCCCAGCTGTGATACGAGAGCAAGTCTTCACTGAACCTCACACCATGAAAGATACTTCACCTACAAATTCCTCCAAGCAATAAGAGGAATAAAAAGAGCCAGTAATTCACAATAAAAATATTCACATTAAAGTGGCAGTTAGAAGCATCCTATATAGACAGTTCTCTAACAAGACAGAAAATAGTAATGATAAAGAAGAATTAGAGCGGAGAATAAAATGGCTGTGGAATACTAGTATTACCTGACTGCATTATGTTCTCAAATGTAACACTGAAATCGGTTTTATTTTCCTCAGAAGGATGTCCTATCCACTATCTTGCTTTTATATAGCCAAGGTTTCTGCACCACAGATTTTGTCCTAATTATTTTCAATTGTATTCCTTTTCTTTATGGCACCGTAAGTTGCCCGCAATTCCACAAGCCTCAGCCTGGGGCTGCCCACCTAAACCCCGCTTTCCAGAGGCTACGTGCCTTTCTGGGCACTGAGGCTTTATCACTGAAGTGCTGTTTATTGTAAACATCAGGTCCTATTTCTGTCTTTCATTTGCGAGGCACCTACAGACGACTAGTTACATTCTACTTTCTTACCTTCTCAGCATTTGTCTAAGATTACACAGTCTCACAAATAATTTAAGAAAACCAAAACCCACTTCCAACAAGCAGAGGATCCTGAACTATTTGTGGTTCTGTCAAGAAGAAAAAGATGGCCACAATATCTCATTAAATTAAAATTAGTATTCCCATGAGAGAAAAGATCTCAGTTTTGCTGCCTGATATTGAGCAGATATTTTAAAAACAAAGCTATTTTGTAAATCCACAAGAGTTGTAAACTTTTTAATGTGATATTTTAATAAAATATTGAGTTTAGAGATTTATGACAGGCTCTTCCGATTCCAGATTTGGAGGATAGCTGAGCTGGGGCAGAGGATGAAAGAAGCAGGTATAGGACATTAACTCTGCTATTTAATGTTTTTCTTGGCATAACCTGAAAGCCCTACACCAGCCTTCACCCTGAAAGGGTGCTAAATATAATCCATCTAATAAAAGACTGGCTACACGTAAAATTAAATTAGACAGGCAGCTTGATTGTTTTCACAAAAAGTGTGAACTGGTGCACCTGTATTACCTAGAATTGCCTAATTGATTATGTTGATGAGATCTCAACCTCACAAAGCAGCAATAACCTCAACTCCACATGAAAAACATGCCAACTGTACTTCCTGCATTTTAACAAGGTACCAATTTCAGTCATTTCTAGCCTTTGTCATTATTTGGGAAACCTGACTACATAAACAACTGGTTTCTAGTTGATTTAATTAAATGTCACCATTACCAAATTCTTCTGTGAATATATTATTCATTACCAATAAAGGCTATATCAGATTATGGACATCGGATAATGAGTAAATCTTTGTACATACCCATTCCAAAAGGGATGATTTTTAGACAACAGTTTGGCTGGCACAAGGTTTTCTTCCAGGCGGAAGGAATAGCATTTCCTCAGAAACACAAGAGACAGAGTCATTTAAAACAACTGGTATTAAACCAGAGCACCTGAACAACAACCTGATTCCAGAAGAACATCCCAATATGGGGAAGTGAAGTATATCCTCAAATAGTCATAGATATACACACACATCCCTCTGCATATATTTACATATTTACATGTCTATGGAGGGATACAGAATGTATTTTCTGGGTTACCTATGTGAAGACTGATGTGATTTTGATCTATTGCCCTGTGTCTTTTTGCTTCTTTTAACATATATCCATGAAAAGAACTGTAAGCCTCAGGGAGCCACAAGATTGGAGCTCCCAAACATGGAAAGCTGAGGAACTTGGGGCATCATTTATTCTACAGCAACTGGAAAGCAGAGCCCCAGCTCTTGCAGAGGCAGTGTCTGTTCATTCTGAAAGCCCATTATCATCTTGCTCAGGTTCAGGAATGATTAAAAAAAACCCAACCAATGAAAAAAACCCACCAAACCAACAACAACAACAAACCAACAACAACCAAACAAAAACCCCGAGCAAAGAAACAAAAAAAATCAACCACCAAATCTAATGCACAGTCTCCAAAACTCAATAAGGGAGGAAGCTCCACTGGGTCAGAATCCCCAGCTTAATGATATAATTTATCAGTCTTGACTGTAATGTCTCCAAAACAAGAAGCCTCTCTACATCTTTTTGTTCAGCTTTTTTTAAAAGAATAATCTCTAAAGCATTGTCATAAAAAAATTATCCTGCATTTCTGAGAGAATTACTGTTACACTGATTTATGTTACATCCTTGCAGCTTTTAGAATCAACAAAGACAAGAGGAGAAAAAAAAATTCTCAATATGAGAATTTTTAGCTTTGTTTGTAGGACTTGTATTTGTAAAAGACCTGAAGATGCTCACATGTTTAATTGCCTAAGGGCAATACCAGTTACCAAAGAAACCCCAAGGAATATTTATTAAATACTGAAAACTCTTTATGAGTAGTATAATGCAGTAAATGTCAAGATGAAGCAAGTCCTGCATTTAACTCCTTTTTACTTTCTGAAGAGAGTTGAATTTAGATTCTCTACAGAGCTATACTTCCTTCTTAGTACATATTAACATAATATTACATGTGGATCAGAATGATAAATCTGTAAAAACAGATACAGTAAATCTGTGTAAATAAATCTGTAAATAAAAAACAATAAATCTGACTTTTGGGCATGATTTTATCAAAATATTTCCTCCTTTCTATAGGAAGCAGAGTGTACAATTACAAGTCTCCAGTAGGATGCTGAAAAGAGACAAGCAAGGTCTGAGCTCTCCTGAGTGCTGAATATTTATAGAAGGTTCCTGCAATGATGTAATTGGATAAACGATATCTAGGCTTCCATGTTACACCTAAGATAAATTATACTTAAACTAATGTCAGTACAAAGATGCTGGGTATATTCAAAATACTAAGAGTTCTGCATTAACAAGTTAAAGAGCATGTGAGCATAAGTGATCAGGTAACAGAATTCCTAGGCATTAATGACACTTTTGGCCAATGGGAGGAGTAACCTTGGTATACCCAGCATAACTCAGTGCACATGGTACACGTTTTTGTAGCCTGGTGCACATTTATTGTTTCACTGTATACAATTCCACCTGATTGGACTGCATCATTTAGCAATTCCTCCTAGACATTGTTCCGTAGTCCTTTGACTGTGCAGCACTCTTCCAAAGTAGCTTTAACTTTACAACCTGGTTTTGCAGCTGAAAGATCTAAATGTGATTTGCTGACTGTCAGCAAATTAAGTGACAACAAGAAGAATGGAGCTTACATTGCTATTTGGCAACACAAAATTTCACTATAGATTCAGAGAGTGCTCTCTCTGACACCTATTACTTTTAATTCACTAGTCACAATAAAGTTCATGATATGCCAGATGTTTCTGCTGTCCTATTATAGAAAGTAAACTGCAAGAAACCAAATTACACTTTCTTAGCAGGTTCCCACCCCTTATCTGAGAAGCGGCAACTGGTGATGTGTGCAATATTAATTATCTGCAAATATGAAGCTAAAGATGTTAATTTAAATCCTTTATTATTCTAATACATCAAATAACACATTATTTCCCCTTCTGCCAACAGATATTCTCCTAATGTTTCAAATACCACACGTTTCTGCATCTGCCAATGGGCCATGCAGGAGCTCCTACACAGAGCAAAGCATGCAGATCAGACTATTAAGAACAAACCCCCTCAGTTAATTTCCCTGGGACCTGAGGTACTTTCCTTTTTTTTTTTTTTTGAGGTTCTTGTATTATGCCTTGTACCATCCCATTATTGCTCATTGATATGAACAGGATTTATAATATAAACAGGAGACAACAGGCTTGCTAGTATTGTAGAAAATGTTTGCAGTCATGTAATGAAAATAATATTACATACAGATTTTTGCTTCCTATAACAGCTTCATAAGCCTCAAGCAACTACATCTTATAGTGCATGCAGTGCCATAACTCACAATTTATTTTAATGCAGTAACTTGGAGATGATCTTGGGTTCCTCACCTCTATATATCTCACTACAGCAAAAAGCAGACCCCTTCATTCTCAAGCAATAAAAGACAAAGCGAGAGCAGTGAACTGAAGTATCAATGGTTGTCTCGCAGCAATTACTATAGGAGGCAATGATGGAAAATAGAGTGATCTCAGACAGTACCATTGTGCAGAGGTGCCAGAGAAGAATACAAGTTAGGAGGAGAGATTAAACTTTCCCAGAGATTTGAGTATAAGAGAGCTAATAACTCCCCTCCTGTGAAGGAGTTCCATCTGGCAGTGGCACCCAGAGCTCTCCTGCACAGCCTGTAAGCAGCTGAGGAAGAGCCCTGGGAATCTGGTACATCTAAGGTTTACACAAAACTCAGCTGGACACATGTAGAAGGACTAAACAGAGGCTCCGCTTTTTAACAACCTTGGCCCAAGTATTGTCAAGATTATCTTATATCAATAATTAATGTAATTAATAGGCAACATACATGCCTATACTGAATATCTGTGGAAAATGTTACTATTGTATTTTTTTTGTTTTGCACTTCAAAAATAAACATAACCTTGGGGTGGAAAAGAGACCATGCAGTTAGAATTTATTCATTATCTGCCTTTAAAAAACCGGGAGCATTTACAGCTGCAAGAATGTGAGGTAAACAATTAAGGAGGTGCTGCTCTTTGCGATTGCTTGGGGGTGATGGAGCACACAGTGCATCGCATGAGTGATTACTGGACCCTAGTGAAAGTTTCTGTGCTGGCATACAAAGGTCCCTGTCTTGATTTGAAGCAACCATCCAAAGATAAAACTGTAAGAATTAATTGCCAAACCTAGCAAAGCCCCAAGCTTAATTGAGCAATACTTACCAAGGCATACCAAAACAGTACAGCCCACATTTAAGAGGTTTACACATAAAGAGCAAAGACATTAAGCTCTTTATGCCAAAATTATATTAGAGACAATATAAATACTGCAGCTGTTGTATCTGTAACATAGGAACTCTCTATGTCTAGACACAAGAGAAATTTATTTTCCCTTTCAAATTTCTCTCAGCTCATTTCTAACCCAATTGCTCTTCAGTTCTATTCCAATGCTAACTCAAGTCACAAGAGAACAAACATTCAAAATCCCTCCTATTCTAATTAAAGAGGGCTTGTCTTCTATTGCTATGAGGATACCTTCTGCCCCCTCCTGGGAAGCTTGATGGTCTCTATTTTGAGAAATCATCAAACTCAAACAGGACAAATGAGTTTCTGAGTCTTTGCTCCCTTTTTTTCTCTACAGTAATTAAAACTGGCAGACAGAAAGCATGCTTAGGTTGACTTTGTTTTATTAGGGTCAGCTAATTAAACTATGATATTTTGAAAGTGCCTATCAGTTTCATATCAGAGAAGGAAATATTTCAAAATATCTTCAGGACTCCAGGCTTCAAGATACAATGATTAAGAATCTTACATATTTAGGACTCTGAGTCCTACTGACAAGGAACACATCTCCAGCTTCTAAGTCATCTAGCTATTTTGAAACTGCCAGCCTCGGTGCCAAGTCATATTTGCAGCCACTGAAAGACAGGAAAGCTCACAGGATGTTCAAAGTGCAAGTCTCCCCCCTTGGTAAAGATGTGCCGTTCCCATGACCACTGGTAGGGTAGATGGTCAGCATTTAACCAAATCCTACCTGGTCCCCATACAGATCCTCCCTTCTTCTATACGCCTGGACCCCCTCTCCAGCAGCTTTTCATGATGTCAGACAGTGCTCTAGCAGAACTGTTTACAGGCCAAAGTCAAGCCTAATTTATAAACTGTAAGAGTAAATGTACATTCCAAAAACTGCACAAGAGCATCTTTCATCTATTAACAGAGCTATGCTGTGTTTATTCAAAATATGGAGAGCAGGCTTTTTCCCCAGCAGACATGGAGCCACAGCTCCACTGAAGTTAATGGAGCTGGACTGATTGACACTGGTGGAGAAGCTAGCTCAGGATTTGACTGTTTTAATGTTAAACAGATTTCATTTGAACTCCAATTTCGACACACTGCACCTCCCCTCAGGCACTCATTTGATATCCTGCATGGCTAATTTATACTAAACATAAAATATGCATGTTTGCTGTTGTCTATGGGATTAAAATATTCAACCTACCCATGCATGTAAAAGTCAGGTTCCCCTGTACACTCAGAGTCATAAGAATATGCTATAATAGGCATACCTGTGCATTTGGGAATGCACCTGAAAATTTATGAAAACATTTTCAACTGCACACCAAATCTTTAATTGCAGGCACTGATGTGTTTACTCCCCATGCAATTGCACAACAATTAAAAGATCTATTTGCATGCCTACAAATTCTGAATTTTAGCACATTCTTATTTCAGTAAGAATTCAAGTCCCACCTGAGCAGGGTGGGAAAACAACTTGTCCAAGGCTTTTTTTTCTAAAATGAGGAAAATCAGAAGTAAATGAAAATCAAAGCTCCTGAGCTACACCTTTCCTTACCATCATACCGGCAGAGCACACTCTAAGCCCTGGGAATTACATTTCTATCTGAGGCAGAGACATGTCAAATGAAACAGCCTAGTGCCAGGCAGCACTGCCACCTCGCTGAGAGCTGCAGTGTGCTGCCTGCTGGGTTATCTGGCTGTTGCAAGGCAAAGGCGGGCAGCCTGATCCTCCCATTTGCAATTTGCTGCATTTTTGGTTATACCACGTTAAAAGCGAGGAAGATTACACACTGACATCTGAAACAAAGTGCACTACTGTACCTGGTCTGTGTAGGCAAGAGAGTAGAGCTCAAAATTTAAAATTAGGGAAATTATTATTTTGCACCAGATTTGCTTCCTGGCTAACTCCCTCCCAACAGTAGCCATAAAAATTCTGTCTGAAGAAAATATCTGATTTACAGATCAGATGGCAAAATCCCAAGCTTTATAGTCTCAGAAGATGACTGAACCTCATCCAGGCATCCAGTATTTAGAGGAGAAGATAAGAGGAATCCGTTCCCTGTTCTTTCTGGTGACTAACCTGACCATCACCTGAAGCTGTTAATAGCCCCTAGGTTCCTTGGCTAACTTTTTCTTGCTACTACAATCAGGATAAACAACCTCTGAAAAATTAGGTTCCTTCTTCTTTTAAGTCTAATGGGCATGGCAAAATCTTTTAATTGGCCCTGCCAGCCCCACTGCACTGTTAGCCTTATGAAAAATGGAGCTATCTGCCGGATATGGGGGCTGTTGCAACGGTTTTGCTTTTTGCAAAAATGCCATATGCAGCCCCACCATGTGATGTGAGGTTTTTCTCCTTCCGAGAGAAAAAATATTGCCATAGGGTGAGATATGCACCCAGCCTTTAAGCTATACAATATATACATCTGTCATGGTATCCTACGCAATACTAGGCTAGGGCAATTATTTCAGCCTCCTGTTACGGACTTAAACTTATCAAAGCCTTTGCACTGTGAGGTACCAGAACTTCTCAGCATGTCAACAATATTAAGACAAACTGCTACTCCTATATTCCACTCTATATTCAAGCCATAGCCTACATAATTTTCGTTGTTAAACAGTCTGGTTAGCAAGAGCCCTCCAATCTTGTCACTGTGATCTATATTTATTTTTTAAAAACAGATGTTCTATGATTAATTTTGGTCTCCTAAAATAACATGATGGTGAATTCTGTGATTTAATTTCTCTGCAGTTACAGCTCTGACTATAGCCTAGAGTTCAAAATACTCTTTTCTCAACTATCACAGGTTCTACTGAGCATGGATCTTTTGCTGTTACAGATTTTATGTGAAGCTGAATTTTAAGTACTAGAGGTAGATTAGCTTGGCAAATGGTAGTACTATTAGGCAATCACACATTCACACTGTTCACACACACCCTGGAATACAAAAATTGAGCTGATGAAACCAGCAGCTTAGAGAGAGAGAAGGAGCATGAACACATCACCATCATCTATTTTTTACTGGAAAGAGATTTGAGACAGCAAGCAAAGAAAATTTATCTGCCACCAGCTAATAACAAGGAAAGCAGGTTGGATTTAAAATTGGCTCAAGACCAGTGCAGGTTAACACCACATCACCTCTGTGCAAAGAGAGATTACTCTGGGTCTGATCCAGGGTATGACAGAGGTCCATGCTCACAGCAGCTCTCGGTGATTTTTCCCTCAATCAGTTATGAGCTTCCCTTTTTCTCAAGACTTCAGACCTCATCTGAAAAGTTAAAATGCTGTAAAGAGATTTTTTAGTTGTCTACAATTTGTAAAACACTCACCTTGCATAAAACATCATTCATGTTTAAATGACTGAGACCGTGAGGGATTTTAAGGGTCTAGCATTCAGAAGAATTGTAATGTCTCGGGTTCGAATGGAGAATCCCTTTTTGTAGGCATCCAGAACTGACTCTGCATTTTTGTTGTTATATTATGATCATTAACTGATGCACATGTGTCTCCATCTAATTGCAGATGCAAATCAGTGAGGAGTATGACATCAGTGCACTGCTCCTCACTTCATAATTTGGTCTACAGGCAGAACATCTGTGATGGCACTCAGCTCTTCCTAAATGAGTAGCCAGACTGTCTTTACAAATAATACCACTAATTGTAGATTTGTACTAATGCAGCACACTTACTTTTTCTTCTCAAAACCAAAATATTTTGCACCAAATTTGGTAATTGGGGTGCAGGTTAGGACATCTCTAACCAAAAAATATCAAAATCCTTCTGGTTTTATGAGCCTATTTAATTTCTGATATAGGCCCCAAGCTTTTGGTTCAGTTGAAATAATTAACAGTGATAAAGCTTTATTTGTAGCTGAGAAATGTGAGATGACAAAGCTCATCTTCTTTATTCAGCTTCACAGACAAAGGCACTGTTGAGCATTAGAACTGGTCTCTACATAACCATGGAACCATGAAGCTGAAAAAGTTAAACCATGCTTAGGAAGAAGGCAGGTCCAGGTACACAAACCCGAAGTGGAGGAATATGAAGAAAAGCCTGACTGCCAAAGCTAGTAAGTACATGGAAGGAGAGAAGCACAGAGAAGAGCCAGGAGTATTATATGACTTGTAAAAGGTTATGCTAAAGGAGGTCAGGTACATCCACAACATGAAGAGCATGCCAAAGGCTTACAGAAGTCTTGTAAATTATATATGCACAGTACAGGGTGAGGAAATAATGTCTTAAAGAAAAGGAAAGAGTTAAGCCAAATCCACACAGCATCTTCCACGATATTTACAAACAATGAAGTAGTCATTTTTAGCCCATAAGAGAATTAAGTATCAGTGTAAACTGGAACTTCATTGAGCTCTGTCCCTAATAGAAATAAACTGTGCTCTTAAAGTACCACTTTTTCATCTCCCCTATTTTAGGTATATATTAAAGAAGAAATAGATGACACCTGAAAAATCAATTCCTCCTCATTGACTATGACAAGAGTCTAATTTATCTAGCCTTCATACAAATGTCTGCAGGGTCAGCTAAACCCTACTCATTCAGCCTGAAAGAAAACTGAGAGCATAAGGAACAGAAGTACCCATTCTGGGTAGTTTCAAGTTTCCTTTTTCAAAAAGGACAGAAATCTCTTTCTCTGGTAACTTTTTCATTTCCTATGTTCTTCAACAAAGGGTCCTTCAAAATGGAAATAGCTCCATGCTGTCTACATGCAAAGGTCTACTTGTTTGTAGTGGGTTAAAGAAATCTGCAAGTCATCAACATGTTTTTTTACATGTTTTTTCATGTTTTTTCTTTCAACATTTTGCATTTTACACGCAACTTCTTAGCATGAGTTTACACTAGAGAACTGTAAACCGGTCAGAAATCAGTACAATGCAGACATGTCAGTATCACCAGCTACTCATTTTAAGTTAAGAAAGTTTCCATTCAAAATGCTTCCTTTGGATCTGTAGCAAATTTCAGGCTTTCATACTAAGAGTTGTGGACCTTATTCTATCTTATTAATAAACACTGTTTAAACCTAAAAATCATATATATTTTTCCATGAAGTGCACCTAAGCCAGTGACAGTCAATACCGCAAATTTTGGTGCTGTTTAAAACAGGTGATGCAATAACACAAGTAATGCAAATTTCTTCATTTCTGCTTGGGCAACATGTAGCTTTCCTGTTCTTCAAAAACACATCTTGAAAGGGTATTAGGTTCTATACCCAAATGTCCTGTCTCTCGTGACCTTATTTTATCTGTAGAGCTCGTAATTGATTTCTCTTTACAGAAACCATGAATCTTGCTGCTATCCATACTAGACTGGCCTGGATTTAAACTACTGGCAGAGATGATGGCTATTTCTTAACCCTACTAACAATTTTCTGAGCCAAGCATTGCTCCTCTTTTCCCTTCATGATGGAGATATATCTAACATTGTCTTAGAACCATGAAGAGTGCAACAGTAACATTAGCAGAAGAGGTGTGATTAACTAAAGAGAATCCTCTGCTTCTACATGCTCATTTTCAGAATGGTTAAATGGAATTTACTGACCTGAAGAGTGCTATTTTTGGAAAAAAGTCTGCAATAGGATGCCACAGTCAGTTCTAACAACACAGAAGTGGAGTAATATTAGAAGGGAAAAAGAGAAGAGTAGGCTTATGTAATTTTCCCTCTCACAGAGATATATACCACAGCACAAATGGAATATCACAAGTGTAATGATTTGCAAAGAAATCAGACAGGCAAAAACAACAGAGATCTCATGCCCCAGTGAGAAGCACACTGCAAAACCCTTAATGTGACAGTAACATACATATTTCTCAACCATGCTACAAATTCTCTGTCACAAGCCTATTGCCATAGCATTAGATGTTCCAGGGACATCGACATATTTGGTTCTGCATTTCTAGAACTCTCCCACTTGCCTACTCTTTCTTATATTTTACTTCTCTATGTGAAAAATGTGTGTTCATTTAGGTTTCTTAAACTAACTCTCACTTTGATGACTAGCGTAAAGAGAATAAACAAACCAAAATAATATGTCTGCAAACACTGGCAATCAAACTGCTGCTCAGTAAAAAGAAGGCAGCTATTTTGAGATGTGCTCTTGCTACACAACCTTTCAGGTAGGACTCATTTTTCTCAACATTTCTCCTTTTAAAAAAAAAAGTCTAACACCATTGCCAGAAGGTCAACAAATTCAGGCTATTTGAATTGGTGGATGAGAATAATGAACTCCAAGGGAAAGAAGACTTCCACTAAAACTTCCCAACAGCAGCGATGGCTGGTTTATAGTAATCTAAAATTATCTTGTTTGCCTGTGGACCTTAGATGGGTAAGTGTTTTGCAGAGTAAACCAGCACACCACAACTACAACAGTACATCTGTTCACAGGTGTTAGCTCTCATATACAAAACTGGTTCACAAACACTTTCAGGATAAGGTATCAAGAAACCTGATGCTGGCAAAATGGGAGCCCAGGCTCAGGTGATATTACAGCTGTTCAAGAGATTTAGGGACAGAAGAATTAGCGTTCTAGATCCTTCACTCTACCTACCATCCTCAACACCCAAAGGCCTGTCTTCTTCTAGCTATATGTCAACAAACTCAGGGCTCAAATAAGTGGCTTCTCAAAAGGCTTTGCTCCTCACTTTCTCCATTATTCAGATTTGGCAAGTGGACTGGGGAAAAGGAGTCTCTACAGCAGAAATTTTGAGAACAGATAAGATTGTTTTGCTGTGCAAAATTGTTTGTGCTGCTTTTCAAATAAATTCTGGAGAAGCTCTCATTCTCATTTCAAAAAGTTATGTTCTCTGTCCATAACTGAAATTATACAGTTTCATACCCCCAAAAAATTTCTATAATAAGCTTTAAATGTTATAAAATATATGTGAAAGTTATGAGATGAGGGAACAAACAGCTTCCCCTAGAGGACCATAGTAAGAAATTAAGCACTTCTCATTTCACTCTCTAAACACCTGCTTTAGAAACATATTTGCATCAGCAAAACAAATACCTTTTCCATTATCCCAGACATCATCTGGGAGCAGACATGGAAGGATGCTAAGTCAGTGGGAATTCAGAAGTGCCAAACAGCTCACAGCCGAACCATTGGTGTGTTGCGGGGTCTGAAGCCGTGAAAACCTGCCCGTGCTTCGAATTTTTGCAGAGGCAGACACACAAACCCACCATGAATAATAGGTATCTCTGTCTTGTTTCCAAGATTAAACTCATGCTTTTCATGTGTAAAAAATAACTGTGTTTCAGCATTGGCTCTTCTGGTGACCTCCATGAGACTTTTAATCAAATCTTGCATATAGCTGAGGCTACAGAGATTATTTTATTTCTTCTCAGGAAAGAGCGAGACAGCTCTTGTTTCAATTAATATTTCAATCTCACAGAACACTGCATAATCAAAAAATGTAAGAGGCCCTTGCAATTTCAAAAAATTGAACTCAGTAATTAAAAAAAAGATTAAAAATATCATGGAAACCTTCTGTGGCCATAGCAGTATAAATACACCTCAAGATACCATAGCAATATTTCCTCCTTTATTATTAAATAAATTATCTTGCAGGCTCATAAAGCACCAGCCAACATGGACGTATTTTGAACATCACTCTGTAGAGCATTCCTTCCTCTGCTGCTCCTCTTCTCTTGAGCCTGTCATATTGAAACACTAGAGGTCAGCCTCCCGAAGAAAACTAACCACTGCTCTGGTTTAAATCCATGAGGAATTATGGCACTTGGAATTTAGCTGCATTCAGAAGTGGCACTGGAGATGCAGCCATCAGCAGAGTGCCAGGCTCAAACCACACAAAACCACGCAAGAGCATCAGGCTGGGGGAATGGTTTTGTTCTTGAGCCAATCTTCTTTGAGTATTTGGCTGATGAGAAGTGAACCAGATAGACAAATATTAATCTGGCGTTATATTCAACAGCCACCTGCATGAAGCCTAGCGAGCTGTCAAGCACAGAGTCTGAACAAACAAAAGGTTCTGCTGTATTTTTCCCAGGACAGAGAATTCAGGTTCCCATTTTTGGCCATCTTAGATTCACTGGAATTTCCAAAAAGGTAAAGGGCTTAGCAGCAAAAGAATTGATTTAAAGTAACAAAATATTAACTGGTCCATGAAAAGAAAAGCTGAGTTTCTTGCACAAAAACCAGAATTATGCTTTTTTTTTTTTTTTCCTTTGCTTGCTATAATTAGAACTGTTGCGTTTACCACAGATAAATCAGGCCTGACCAACCCAACCACCTTCTAGGTGAAAACAATGGATCTGGGGAAAAGAGAAGACGGACAGAGATAATTTATTTACCTCAACATTTTCAAAGCTTTTGACACTTTCTCCCAAAACAACCATGTATCTGAATGTGGATATTACAGTCTATATATAGAGACAACTACATGGAGGGGAAATGGTAGGACGGGTAGGCTCAGAAGGCAGAAACTCATGGGTCATACTCTACGCTGGATGTAGCAAGCAGAGTACTCTTGGGGCTTATCCTGGTACCTGTCCTCCTTTACATCTTCATCTATGATCTCAAGGAAGGAAGCCATGGAGGATGCTCATCAAGGCTGTACATGACACCAAAGTGGTGGCATTGTAGGGGGAAGCAGTTGATATACCAAAGGGGAGGTCTGCTGTTCAGAGAGGCAGGAAGAATGGGCCAATGGGAATCCTGAGAAATTCAACAAGGACCAAAGCCAAGTCCTGCACCTCGGGAGGAGGAACCCCTCACAAGGACACAACCTGCAGCAATGTGGAAAAGAACCATTATGTCTTGGTAGACACCAAATTTGATATGGGTCAGCAAAGAATCCTGGCAGTGATGAAGGCCGAGAGTATCCTGGGCTGCACTACCAGCAGCACAGCCAGTGCACCACAGGCAGTGATTCTCAGCATATGTTACTCCACATCTAGGATATGGCCCCCAGTAAAACTCAGACATCAGTAAGTTGGAAGAAGTTCAGTGGAGAGTCACTGTGATGACTGGTGTCTGCAGCACTTGCCCTGCGAGGAGAGGCTGAGGCAGCTGAACTTACTCAATTTGGAGAAGATTTGGGGAAAAGAATAGCAGTTTCCACTACCTATGACAGTGTTACAGAAAACACAGAGACGCCAAGCCTTTAACAGCACTGCAGGAGGATGAGGAGCAAAAGGCATAAATCGAAGCAAGAAGGTTTACACCTGGACACGAGGAACAAGTTTTTTACCCTGGGACAGTCAAGCAGTGACAGAGATTGCACAGGGTTGTGCAGGCTCCATAACTGCACATTTTTAGGGTAAAGGCCTGAGTACCCTGACTTCTCTGCCCAGCTGACCTTGCTTTGAGGTAGATTTTGGACTAAAGAACTCTTGAGATCCCTTTCAACCTGAATGGCTTTATGACTTTTAATTTCAGGATACACTACTTAAAAAAAAAATTAAATCTCTAAAGGACATTCCCTTCTTTCATCTTAAAGCTTAGCTGTGGAATCACATAGTGTTTCCCAAATCTGCAGTTTATAAGTTAGATCTCAGTTCCAGTCCTTATTCTACCATTACTCTGTAACACAATCACTCCTATTTCAGGTTGAAAGGTTTTATGCAAAGGCAAAGCCTTATTAGATAGCATTGACCTGTGCTTCTCATCCTATGGAACAACCACAAGCACTTTAAGGTGGTAGAAGCTCCTTCATCTCAAAATGCAACAGCGGTTCAAGAGTCCACAGCAACACTACAGAAGACATGAGGACAGGAGGAGAAATGAAGCAATGAAGCCATTAGAAAATGAAATATCATCACGCTACTAGGACAACTACCAGAACAGAACAGCCCAGACTGAAAACAGGCAGAACTCACAGAGAGAAACCTCTGTTTTGCCAAAATCATCAAGGTCTCAGATAACTAAGTGCAGGGGAAGAGCAAGCCCTGATGAATCCTGGGATCCCCACAACCTCCTGCCATCTACTAACCAGGCTCAGTTTTGCTGATTTTGCTCAGTCCAGTGGAATCGCTGCCTGCGGCATTTCCTTTGTTTGCTTATTTGCTCAGTTTGATGAGCAGCCTTTTCATCTCCAGCCATTTTATTCTCTTTCCTTCTCTCACCGTTTGCCTTTTCCATCACCGTTTTTATGCTCAATTAGCTCTCCATTCTCCATCCCTTCTCCCTAGGCAGGCATCATTGCACTCCTTGCTCAGCCATAACCACCCTCAAATCTCTGTGTCCTCCAGCTCTTCCAGAGCTAATGACCAGAACAGGCCACGTGATGATGCAGGTGACATTCCACCTCATCTGGGAGCTGGTGAGACAAGCAGCAGGTCTTCCGGCAGCAATGTGCTAGAGTACATGTATCCCCTCTAGCTGCCAGATAATCATCAGAACAGCTAAATGTTAATAATTGCTTCCTAGTGTAATGCCTATATTTTTAGTTTCATGACTCAATGAAAATAAAGGTGGAAGAGAGAGAGAGAGTGAAAAGGAAGAAGGCTAAATGGAACTATTTTCATATGCAACATATATCTAAATTAAGATGTGAGAGAGGAATGATGACAAATGAGTGAACAATATTTTATCCCCAAATGGAAATAAAGAACATTGTAACTTCTAGACACACCAAAAGTAGTGAAATACACTGTTGTGTTGTTATCCTCCACATTTCAGTGGAAAACAAAAATCAGCACAAAACCACTGCAGACATAGCAGCCTACGCCAGTCAAGGTATTGGATGTTTTATTATAAGAAAATTGTATTTTTAGAAAGGTAGAAAAATCTTTGTATTTTTTTCCTTTTTTTTTAGTGCCTTCTTCCCTCATTTTACAAAAGCATGATACTTAAACTATGCATTTGGGATCCGAGACATAAAAGCACAACTTTAGTGAGGCTGCAATTCCTGAAATCCTCTGTGAAGCTGGGTCTTACTGATCCTGCCTGACACAAGGGACAAACAGCATAAATTTGTCTCAGGCTTGGCAAGAAATTGCCTTGATAATCAAGTCTAGCACACACAGTGGGATCGTCTAAGAAAGAAGGCAAAGAAACAGCTGTGGAAGTAGATGGAAAAGAAGACAGACAGGAAATCACTACAAAGGACACTTCCTCCCTCCTTGCATAATTTAAGACATAAATTTATGGAACATAGTGAAGGTCTAATTATGTTAGCTTGCAATGAACACTTAATTGTAATTAGCCACAGTTTCAAGCTGGAGGGAACAATTATTTTCATTACTGCTAATTAATGTACAGGATGCTCTGTAAGATTTTAATTTTTTTTTTCCTAACTCTAACAAAGTGACCTCACCCAATTCATTGCTTTCCTCTTTTAACATAGCAGGTTTCAGGTCTGCCTTCACTGCCACTCATTGCAATCCCATCCCATTTATTCTTTTGCTTTCATCAGTCTTTTCAAATTTTCAAGCTATAGAATTTCTATCCATATCATAAATATGTATTAAGCAAAAGCATTTAGGCATTTCTCTTAGCATAGGTGTGTGGTCCTACTAACTTCAATGAGTTTCTCAGAACTGGATTTCAAAGAGTTTAATTCAATATTTAGGGGGAAGATTAAAAAATTGCTTTCATTTTCACTCTCAGGCATAAAAGGAAAAAAATATTCCTTTTCTATTTGGCTGAAATTATTTTTATTTTCAAAGTATGCTGGAAAAAAAATAAATCTTTTTCGCATAGGAGAAACAAGTAATGATCAGAGAAAGTTATTCATATGGACAAAAAGTAGTTGAATATGGAGCTTTTATTTTCCTAGAATTGGTTGTATGGCACCAAGAACCACCATCATGAAGATAATTCCCTGCATTATTCCACTATTTTTAGTTTCTTATCTTCAAATCAGTGGTGATCTGTCATCCTTACAGAATCAATTATCAGCTCTTTCTGCTGCTGTCTTCTGACAATCAAGAACTGTGACTATGGAGTCAGGTTCAGCTTCACATTTTTTCAGACCTTCTTGGTAACATTTCAAAACAGTCTGTTATATGATCATCCAGCAATTACCTTCTGATTCCTCTTTGTCTTTGGGGTTGAGTAGTACTGTTTCTAATTCTTGGGGAAGTTAATATGAATTTGGCTACCACATAATTCCCAACAGCTGTATTATTATAGCAGAAAATTACAGTCTTTTACCAAATCTATCACATTCTGAGCACTTAGAATGCAGGCAGCACTATTCAGCACATTTCAGCTTGGCAATCCTTCCAAAAAACAAAATTTGCATTTAAAATTGGCCTTTCCTGTTTTGTGGCATAATGATGGGCCAGCGGGAGAAAGCTTGCACTCCTGTGTTCCATCTAGATTGTATAAACAGAAAGATTACATTGTCCAGAGAGAATGTGTGAAAAATATTTAAAACTACTGAAACAGTCATAAGTTACACACATGCTTAGTACCATTTCAAAGGAAAAGGAGGCCAGGATTTTTAAGCATATATGCCATGGTTTTACATGTTACTCTGTTATTTATTTTAGTTAATTAAAAAAAACAAACAAAAAAAACCCCAAAAAAACCAACACAAAAGCAAAACAACAAAAACAACTAACCAGAAAAACCCAACAACAAAAAACCCAAAACACAACACAGCTGGGAAGTGTATAAACCCACATTTGTCAAGACATAAACCAAACTGTATTCATTAGGCATTAGGATGACATTATAGGGGAGGGTATTAACTTTCCTTACATGTTTCTCTGAAGCACCTGGTACTGCTTATTACTGCTGGATATGGACACCAGAGCAAATAGACCTCATGATAAATTCAGTGCAATGATTCCCACATCTTCTGTTAGTCATTGACATGTAGAAGAAAGAGGAATAATGGTATCTGTCCTCGTACACTGCAACTAAATCCAGGCATATTATGACCTTTGGAAACCCTCAAAAAATATCACTACAGTAAGCCCACAAATACAGTTACCATCTCTCTATAACTACTAAACAACATGAACAACCATCCCTGACAATCCTATGACAGCTTCTGCTACTCCATAAACTCCATATAGCTGAGTGCCAGACCTGTTTTCCAGTCTGCATTAAGACATTATGCAAATCATCAGGGCTAACCCTGTTAAATAGGTTGGTGATCGTCACAGCACAGGACAACGAATCGTTGAATATTGAGCTGTATGGATTGGATGGGTTGCTACTAGGAGACATCCAGGTCAGAGAAAACATTCCTCAGAGATGGTTCAGCTGACTCAGGTAAAGCACAACTGCCGTACCTACCTAAGGAGTATGTTTGTTTTCACAGAGTAGGACCCACCACTTTTCAGACATCAATATTTCTGGATAGAAAAAAGCCCTTGTGTGAAAACTAGTTCTATGTTTTTCCCCACAGATTAAATACTACCTTATGTGATAAACCCACAATAACTTACCATAATGCAGGTTAATGTAAAGTGCAATTTAAATATTTTATATTTCATTCCTACTGCATCTCCTGCCTTGGCTTATGTTTGTTTGGAGTGGTTTTTCAAACCAGTTTTCCCACACTGTTGACAGTAATGAATAAAGAAGCTCCAAAGACACCCAAAAGTGGTATTTGAAATCCTCCATGGCAATACACAGGTGCCCTAAAATAGCTCTCAGTGCTTGTGTTATTACCAGGAGGCATGTTTTAATATAACAGATGCACAGCAGCTCATCTCCACCAAAAGCAGGGAAGGGGGAGAAGGAACACCGACTTCTGTGAGCCCTTTGTAACATCCCCAATTTCTGTGATCCACAAGTTAATGAGAAAAGGAATATGCAGAGTCCCCCAGTGAAGTCCCAAGAAGCTAATATGGTATGTACACTCTTCCTATAGTTCTTTTATTAAAAGACACACAAAAAAACCCACAAAACAAAAACCAAACAAACAAACAAACAAACCCACTAGTCACTAAAAATGCCATTAGATTTCCCTGCAACTTCTAAATATTTTTGTCAGGAGGTAAAGAATAATGCATATCATGAGAGACAAGCCTATTGCAAGGAAAGAGGCCATTTTTACGTTTTTTGTTCCCACGGATAATTCAGAAACCAGAATCTGTTAACTAAGGTCAGCAAATCAAGTGACATGAAAAGAAAATGAAATCATAAACTGTGCTGCTATAATTTCCTGAAGTGCAATGCAGTTCTCCTTGCCTTCAGAGCATTAACAGCAACATGCACAAAGCAACACAAGAAGAAAGAAGCTTTACACGTTGGCTATCTGCTTGCATGTTACTGTGCTGAAATACAATATACAAACCCATGTATTTACAGCTACATATTCATTGTGGTGACTACATGCTTACTGATGAAATGGAAAGAGAAGCCATGACATACAGCCTGGAAAACAACATTATCTGTTCCGTGCGAAACTCTGTCATAAAGGCATCTTCAGCTGCTGGAAGTCTGGTTTGAAATAAAATTTGCAGCCCTGGACAACGGAGCATCTCCTCAGGAGCTTCTGTGCCTAGCACAAGCCTGGCCCTTAGAAGATGAGCACCTCGGGAACCTTGCTGTGGCAATTTTAGGTGCTGCTATTTGCTTTTCACCTCAGTGGGAAGGACACATTGGACAGGCGATCATGTCCAAATGCCACCACACGAGCCACAGCACCAGAGACTAAAAAGCAATTTGAACAAAGGCAACAGATTTTGAACCATAACAGCTGCTGAAAACACAGGCATGTTTCAGTATCAGTCTGCTGCTCTGTGTTGGAGGCAGCAGCTCTGACACGAGTCAATCCTCAGAGGGGCAGGAGTAACTTACATTGCTGTTGCCAGATGCATAGTTCCTGTAAAAGCCTTAGGAAGCCCTGTGCAGAACTACGGCTCCCCTGACACACTGTCCTCCAAATTCATTACACACTGCTGTGACTCAATTAGCAATTAAACCCATAAAATCTGAGAGATCTTCCTACCTACAGAATGGCTGTGAGGAGCAATAGATCTAATCCTTTTGACTTCAGACAATGGAACAAAATTAGTTTTATTTTCCTTCCCCCCCCCTTTATTGCTGCATCGCTTGAGAATAAAGGAAAAAGTTGCAACTTTAGATCAATATAAGAAGATAGGTCAGATCATGCAGCTTCTGAGGAAGACAGAATGACAGTCGAGATGACAAGGAGAATTCCCTGGCCTGTGTCACTCATATCCCTTACATTGTTTTCACAGGTTTTTCCTCTTTATTTTCATACATTACAGAAATGCAGACCTCTGCAGTTGCCATGAGTCTTAATTATGGAAGAATTCCTATTTTTGGAGGGACAGCAACAAAGCCTGCATCACTCACAGGGTTCAGGCGCTTAAAAAGAAACCATACTCCTCAAGCACGTTAAGTAACAGGGATAGGGAAAAAACCCCAACAAAGTGGTGATGAGTTTAAAAGCTTCTGACAAGGTGAATTAGCAAGCAAAGGGAGGCTGTGAGAAACTCTTCTGACTGGTAGTCTCAAAATCTGTTTACAGGCCAAAAGGGACCATACTATATGGAGAGTTAAGAGTTTACTGTTAGTTCAATTAATATCTTGCCAAAGCAATTTAAAATTCACTATTTATTATTAGTTATTAGAACAACTGCAATAATGTTAACACTCATAATCCACAATAAAATTGTTACATAAAAATCCTTAGTAATATAAATATTTGCATCTTATCTGTGATATTATATTCACCCTTCCAGTGTCCATCTGTTTGATGGCTTCAGTATTCCTTGAGCAGAGTGAGGGTACAGCATGATGACAAGTCATCAGCATCCCGAGGTCTTCACTTGTAGAGGTTCAATGTTGACAGTGCCAATCCCTTCTTCCTCCTCAGTCCTCAAATCCACTAAAGGTCATTTTCCTTTTTTTTTTTTTTGACAGAGTCTGTTTATATGATCTCTCTTTCCTTTGCTTCCCAATTGTTTATCTGCTGGGGGTTTGTTATTCTCTATTACCTCTACACTGGCTTTATCAAATGACAAGGCAGCTCTCCTATAGTGACTGCTAACTAAACGGAACCTCCAACATCGCCTTGCCTTTTCACTCTGCTACACAATCTTTTACACATTGTTGCTTGCTATTACTATAAAATAAAGCTAAAATGAAGCCAAAGTATGACATGATCACCTGACTGCTAGACAATCACAGCTACAATCGACCTCGCTGGGGAACACACAGAGAATCCCTTGCACCATCATGTCAACACAAAGCCTGCAGCCTTGGACTAGGAATGACATAACTCATATTCACTGGGCTGTGACTGTTTTGAAGAAGCCTGATCTATTGGGATGTAAAGCTTTAAAAGCTGGGAGACAGCAGGTTCTTTTAAAAGAAGTGCTAAAAAAAAGTTACAGTCAATGCTGTAATGAACTAGGGTAGGTGAGCCTATCTGCTCTGTGGTAGAAGCTGCTGCTCTCAGTGGGTTATTAAGATAATTCCACTCAAAGAGGAGCTCTCAGATAACATACTGCAGGTCGAACTTGACTTTTAGCATCTACTCAGGGCAGCTGTAGACAAGTGACATATAACAGGGTAAAGGTTTGGATTAAGGCCACCTTTGCAATCCCAAATTCCACTTATATCCTGAAGGGAGGAACAGTCTTTGCTACTTCATGCTGATTGGGGAAGCCAGCAACAATCCCTAAGAGAAAGTACTTCAGCTTACTGCAGGATATAAGGGACTTTCCCAGGAGCTGGGACAAGTTGCTCCTATTCGAAGGAATTAGTAACAGCTGGAAAGCAGACCAGGAGACCTGGCTCCAGCAGCCAGATGATATAGTCATTGGCTAGTCATAGGCATGGCATGATAGAATACAGCTTCACGTCCTAGGCCTGAAAGCTTTTCTGAAGCGATCAGAACTCCCTCCTCAAACCCAATAAGCGTGAGGCTGGGATTTAGGTACTGTAAAGTTTGAACATTATATTTTCACAGAGGATGTGACTGTTGAAGAAATTCCCTGTTTTGTCATCCCCTTACTGTGTCTTTATATGCCTATCTCTTTTAATTAGGCTGTAAAAGCTTGTTGAAATCTTAGATCTAAGTGAATCACACTTTCCAGGGTAAATCACAGTTGAAAGATTCCCAGCTGACAGTAGGAAGGCTGGAAGTTTAGCATCAGTGATGGGAACAACAGTGACCCAAGGTCTCCCAGGTAATTCTGGGCCTCACTCAGATTTTAAGCCTTTCTAGTCCTGACCAGCTTTTTCAGATAATTATAAGACCCTGTTATAGTCACAACATAATTTTCTTTTTACATTGCTAATCCATAAAACTATTTAAAGGAGAAATAAAATATTGAATTTTTTAAAAGTGTTCCAACAGGAAAAAAAAAAAAAAAAAGAATTACTATTAAGGAAACATCCCTTGCCCCTCACCACAGGATTAGTCTACTTCATCTGTCTCCACAGGATCTTCCAGCTATATCAGATACAGAAACCTTTTAACTTGCCAGGCAGTATAAGATCTAAACCTCTTTCCTAGTAAATGGCCTAAATAATTCTATTCTGTAAGTTATGATAACCTAACAGTCTCTCCCTATCTCACCTGCTCACAGCCTTACAATGTGTGAAAGCTTAATAAATAAGCCTTCTCTGATTCCCACATACATGCTACTTGAACACAAGAGCCTCAATGATCAGGTCTGCAATGAGCTTCCACAGACTGAAATGAGAAGGGATGCTTGTTCACTGCACTTTCCTGCTTTTGCTGCAGTGGTGAAGATACCAGACCAACATCCCTCACTGCTCATCAGCACCCTGACTACAAGACCATGAAACAAGGACAACGTACATCACTTCCAACCAAGAAAACAAGGGACCTTTCTCTTGTCACCTCAGCTCAATGCCACCTCCCTGGAAAATCCACCATCTCAGCAAGATTTCTTTCTAAGTTAATATCTGTGTTGTGTAATTTATTTTAAAAGTTGTTTGGTTTGGTGATTTTTTTTAAAAGATCTTTACTGGATAATGGGTATCAGGATCCCATAACACATCCAAAAGTAAAGAGAGAAGAAAGTAAGATCAAGTTTTAAGTGTGTGCCAATAGAAGGCATCTAATTTTTGAAACAACTGTTGTTGTTCTTGATTAGGACTTCTGGCAGTATCATTTCCTTGAGGATTTACATAGAACAGCAAAACTAACCCAAATATTATTGCTCCAGGATAATCTAGGTCTGATTCTGTTCCAAAAATTTGCGGATCAAGCCTGTGTTACCTCCTATCTCCTCAGAAAAGTTAATAGACCTTGAGATTCTTTTGGAAGCATCAGTCTTCACTGCTAGAATCAATTAAAACCTTCTGTAGCAGAGTTGGTGGCAAGCACTGTCCAATGCAGTATGTACTAACACAGCCATTCCTTCAGGCTTACCTCCTTCAGATGTATCATCTGCTCCCAGTGAAGACAGAACACATTTCAAACAACAAGAGTTCATGGGCCTTTTACATCCTACAAGGTCAGCAAAACCTCCTCCAGGAACCTAGGGCAAAAAGCATACAAGTCAATTAAGGAAAAATCCCAAATGAATCCCAGAAGATACTAAATATATCCATTTCCACGCATCTATTGATTTCATAGCAATATTAAATAAAACCACTGTATGCTGTGCTTCTTTAAGTCATTATTAGGACTGAAAGTTATAGTGATTCTTTTGTTTCCGAGGATTAGTTACTGGGCTGCAGACCAAATTGCCATACTGTTGCCTTCAGCAGCCTAAAAACTTTGCTTGTACTGGAATGGTGATTTTCAGAGGCCAAAAAGCTAAATTTAGTGTTACATCAAGAGGCCTGCTAAATTACAGCAGCAAGGAATGCAGCACCAAAACTCAACTAATTGGATTTGGTTGGAGTAACAGAGCTGACAACCTCTATTTCTTAAGTCACCTTCCAGCAGATCAGCAAACAGGCAATGACAGAGCCCAGCAGCATTCCAGCTCTCCCGTGCCAGAAGGGAAGAAGCACCGAGAGGGAAATGAGGATATGAAAACCTGTCAGACCCAACCCTTCCCTAGAGGCCCATGAAAAATTAGACAGAGCCTCATGTGCTTATCAAAGATAACTTGTTACTCAGTAATTTAGAAAAAGGTACTTGCTCCTGATAAGCATCTCTACTCACATGACCACCAGCTGGTTATCACCTTTCAATCTCAGAAGCAGATAAAGTCATGCTGCTTCTTACAAAGCACAGGAGAAAGCATAAAGTCTTATATATTATTACTGTATAACCAACTGTCAGAGGGCTGGTCCCTAAGGTGATGGTGAGCCAAGGGCTAGCAGTGGCCACAACACAGGCTGGGCAATAAGCCCACTGACAGGGTTCAGCACTACAGCACCAGACCTGGGCAGGCAAAGTGGGGTGGTGATAGCAACATGTCCAGTCAACAGTACAGTGATCATCAGGCAGATATAAAGGACCAAGTCATGTCCAAGGTCAGTTCAGGAAAACCAAGCAACAATCCAGGAACAGACCTAGGAACAGCTACACCTAAAATTAAGTGCAAGAACTGGGTCTGTGAGCCTAAGCTTAAACGAAGTCCCTGTGCTCATGGCCAGAGAATGTGGTAGCCAAGGGTCCCAGATGAGGCTGGGCAGAGCCTTCAAAGTCTATTGGTGATAAGGTGTGAGGGCCAACAGCAATTACAGGATCATCTTCTCAGCAAAGCAAAGCTCATCCCACAACAGCTCAGGGCTTCTTTCACATGACCATGCTGCAATAAATTGCTGATTGATAAAGTCCTGAGGAAAATTTTCAATTCAAAATTTGATCCCTGCAGGTGTTATCAACTAAGAGGGAACTGGACTCACTGTTCATTACATGCAAATGACAAATAAGATGTTCACCTGCAACCAGTGACTGCACCTTCACTATGTATCACCACCAAGGGTTTGGAGGCTGTTCACATGTGCACCTTTGCTGGGGTGAATGACATTAGTTTACCTTCCTCTGCATTATGAAAGATGCCAAAATATCAGCCCAAACCCTTCAGACTGTTTGCAATAACTTGGAGGACTCTGCGCAACGTGCTTTGCTGGCAGGGCTCTGGAGGCAGTAACCTCTGATGGAAGGGGCAGGGGCACAAGAGCTAAATCTGCTTCAAGCAAGCTTCAGAGGGGCCCTCTGCCTCTAAGCTCTGAAAGGAGAGATCAATTTCACTTCTGTTTGAAGACTGATGTTATGCTTTAGCAGCTAGTGATCTCTGAGCAAAATAAAAAACTGATTAGAAACCAAGAGTTGGGCACTGACTTGAAGTTAATGAAATTAATTTATCATAGGTCCTGCTTCAAGTAAAAATAACAGACTGTGTCTCATGGAAGTCTGGGATAATGGTTGCTCTGGCCCTGGTCAGTGCTTCTAGAGAGAACTGCAAAATTAGTGGTCAAGAAAATGTAATGTACATAGTGATTTATATGCAGCCTTGGGTAATGTCAGGGAAATTAGTGAAATTAGCTCCAGATATTATTTCTGCTCCTTAGGTAAATTATTTGAAACAAATGTCAGACAAAACCTAATTCTTATAGTAACTGAAATTGGCCTGAGTGAGAATGCACTTCTAGGGGTGTAAACCTGGCTGGGGGGAAGAACTGCAAAGAGAGATTAATGCATCATGATGCACAAGGTAAAGGAAAAGGTCTAAACAAAAGTTTTCATCATTAAGGATTTGCAAAGGAAATTAACTGGATGGCTTATTAAATACGTTAAATTATTAAATATTAAAAATGTTCACATCCTATCACAATACACTACAGAAAGAAGCCAAATGTGCACTAGAGATGGATATTCAAAATAGAGTTAAGAAAATATTTAAGGCTCAAATATTTCTTTGAATGTGAAAGTAACACTTGAAGTATATGCTAAAACAGGTAAATAAGCAGTATGTGTGGCTTATGAATATTCACTGGTGTGTCTACATAATAAAGCAATGTCTACAACATGAAAGTAGCCAGTGGACTATATTGTTTACTTTGCTAGTCTAACATCACAATACGGGCAATGATGGTAATACATGATAGTGAGCCCTCAGAGAGATGTTATCTAGTATTCAGTACTCAGAGACACTAAGAACTGAAGGAAGAACACAAAGGATTCTGACATTGGGAAGCCTGGCTTTGAGCTAATGTAAAACAACTAAAGAAGTACAATTCTGCCTCACTTATGTATGGAAAAGCCCACTATAGAAAGAAGAAAAACTTAAGAGACAGAGGGTGTTTAACTGAAATTCATCTTGTCCAAGTTTAAGGACAGCAGAAGCTGCTGCAGTTTAACAGGAATGCAAATGCAATAAGCAGACATCTTCAAAAAAATACAACCACTCTCACAGGTAGGATGGAGAGCCATTGTGAGCAGAATGTGATTGATCAATGCAAGGAAGCAGAGAGAAACTGGAGTGAGAAGCATTACCTGAGTTAACTCCTTTCCATTATTTTCCCATCCCAACAACTCACATTTTCTAAGACATGTAAGCACCATAACCATTTACTCCAATAGCAGTAGCATGTCTTCAGCTATGTGTGTACAACTAAATGCTCTACATCCAATTGCTGCATTAAGGGTGAATTATTTCATAAGCAACAATAAAATGCCCTGACCCTCACATCTCAGAAGTTCTGCTCTATTGAAGACAGAAGCGTCCTCATAACTCCTGGAAAGTGTCTTGAAAATTATATGCTGTATAAACTAGAAAAGCATTCTTAGAGTTTTTAACATTCATAGAGATGCTGACATGAGATCTTAGACCTCATCTCAGTCAACTACAAGAAACTCCTTGGTTTCTCCTTTTGTGCCTTACTCAGAGCAAAGTGTTCATCATCTTCACTCATCACACAAAAGAATATGCCAAGAAGTAAGACAGCTGCTATCAGTGAAGAATCTATAGTCAAGAGGTAGTCCTTGTCCTAAAGATCTTATCCTGCACAGTCATCATCAGTCTGCTCTGTAGAGGTCTGTGGGAAGAACCTGCATTTCATCTGTTAAGCACCCAGAGAAGGGCACAGAGTAAAAGACAAAAAATGTGTGTCCAAAGGAGCTGACATGATGGGTGAGCAGAAAAATGCAGGTTCCCAGTGCTGTGGGAGAGATGGGCAAGAACTGCTCTGTCCTCACATCTAATTTCAAAATGTATTGGCACCTCCAATCTTATTTTTAACTGGTTTGAGATAATAATAGCGGTGAAGAGAAAACAATACTGGAGTGTAGCCAGGTAAACCTCACCCAGGGTCAGCAGTGAGGTTTGCACAAATACTCTGGGGACTTTCATGTCTATCACCACCACTTCTATTAAGGAAGGTAGGAGGAAAACAAAAGCAGATTAAAAAAATATATATAAATAAACCACTGTAATAAGAGAAAAAATTTCCACCAGAGCTTCTTAAACCTACTAGAATTGAGCATGTGTGTGCAAAGAGACCTTACTATGCTTTAAATTAAAGCTTCACATATGGGAACTAGAAAGAGATGTTGTATGGTCTCAACATGTCATTGTTGAGACAGATTCAACACACTCTCTCACACTCCATCCTATGGTGGCTGCAAGCCCTTTTATAACCCTTCTGATTACAAGTGCCCACACCTGATTGGCCTAAGCAAAGACCACCTGTCCACAATTAACTTTGGCAAGCTTTCTCTGTTTGGAACTGGTCGTTCTTTTCTCAGGACTTTCTGGCCTCCTCAAGGGTACAAAGCTGTTCACTCAAGGTTATTTATCTGACTCACATTCTAATCCCTCGGACAAGCTGAGGCTTCCCACAACATATCACATAAAAGAGTGTGCATAATCATTTAGATATTAGTAATTAAGGAGCACTTTCTGAAACAAACACTTTGCGATATTTGAAACAGACTTGAATAAAGCAGAGTAGGCGGCCAGCTCACTCTGAGCAGGTTGACAGCATGTTCAGTATTCCCATCTGTTTCTGGAGCCACCAGGTACGTGGCAGTCCTTTCAAATAAAGGCTTCCTAGACAGAATCAAATTTTATTTGAATGGCAGCAGTCCTCATGCAGAAAGTCTGACAAGCAGCACATCTCTCCACAGACTAATATTGCTGACAGGCAAGAGTGCGCAGTGACCGTCATGGGCTCCAGTCACACTAAGAAAGGGAAACTCCAGGAGCTCCAGCTCTGATGAGCCAAAACCACCTCTTGTAACAGGAATCAGTAGGCACACCTGAAAGTCACTCGCACATCCTTTCTTCCTCCCCATGTTCATCAACAGGCTGGGCAGAACACCACTAGTGAAAAGGAAAAAAAAAAAAATAAATCAAAAATTAATCAGGTGAAGAGGAAGACAGAATTTATTGTTTATTTTACCCATATTCTTGCTATATCACACACTTCTTTATCACTCCTGTCATGACATTACCCACCAGAAAGCAGGTGGCTGGAAGATCCAGTGAGCAGCTTGAGAAAGAGGCCAAAATAGCGAATGGCAGAGGTAAAGCAAGTGACAAGGAGTGTCCCCTGCTTTGGGTAAGAGCTTGTTCAGAGGAGAGGGCTCCAACATGAAAAGACTCAGAAAAAGGAGAAGGGGTGGTACTTCTGCAGTTTATGGTAAAACACAAAACTGGAAACATGCTATTTTTTCAGAGTTGGTAGATTGTAAAATAAAAGGTCTTTTTTTTTTTTTTTTTTTTTTTTAAACAGACAGAAAATAAACTTCACTCTACAAAGATATTAAGGCTGCAGTTCAAAATCAATACTGAAGTTGTTTGCATCTGCTCAGCCCTCTGTGTCCAGCATTCTGGTTAAAGGTCCTTGCTGATACTTGTGCAGCTCTAGGCCAATGCTGTTCCTGCTGCAATAGTGTCTGTCACCAGCAAGCAATTTTCTACTCATCATCCTCCCACTGCCTATCATTGCATCTTCCTTTTCCCACCTTGTGGGCCTGGACCATGCTCCCTGCACTGGAGCATCTCTTCTGAAGCCCACCACAGATCACATTTTGTCACAGATGGTCCACATTAACATTCTTCTCCCATAGCCCCTTTGGAAAGACTTGCTCATTTTGGAAGACCACAGTTTTAAAGAGATTTGCATTATCTAGCTGGCCTCTGCCACAACTCCATCATTGTATTTGGAAGTATCCCTTTTAATAGCCCTAAGCCTTCTCTTCCTGTCACATATCAGCATTTTTTAAAGTCCCAAAACACTTCTTTGCTGTATCTCACACTAAAATAGCTACTGTCTATAGACACAAATAATATGTGAAAGAAACTACATTGTCACAAGTTTATTCATATTTTGCTGCGGTACAAATAATCACTCTGGCACCACTCGCAGCACTAGGGATGTAATTTTCAAGTCAGAACTACTTCAATTTAGCAGCGTAAGACTCCAGAATATGCAGTCATTCTGCAGAATTGCAGCTTTGAACTGCTTCCTGCAGATAGGGCAGAATCACTAATATTCAGTGTCATTTGCTGAAAGTGTAAGGCAACTGAAGCATGGCCCATCTGTAATTATAAAGATTGCCCTGTCAGTGAGAAGAAAAACATTTGATTCATACATCACTATCCTATTACAAAAATGATTCCCCATTCATCCATGAATGAAATGGGAATTCTGCCTCAGCTGATAGTCCCCAATTCATAAGCCAGAAAGTACCTCCTATCTCTCTATCATTTAAAAGCACATCCTTCAGGCCATACTGTATCCACTTGTAAAAATACACTCAGCTATACAGCATTTCAGTTAAACCTCCAATATTAGTATGTGTCTCTATCATAAAGGAATAACTACCTAATAACTGCTAGTCCTCTCTCTATCTAGAGCAAAGATTTCAGCTCAGCCATATGATGAAAACTCTGGACAAGAGGACACCATGGTCCTATTTCTAGTAGTTAACATTGTCTGGATTATGGTTAGTAAACTCCCTTCTACAGAATGGAAGACTATCTCCTAGAAAATTTTTATCACCATCTGTGTTATCAGCATATCCAAGCACACAGATTTCATGGGTTGTAGGACCAAAAGCCACTGCCATCCTGCCTGTGCTCATTTATCAAGGCACTAGAGAAATATTCTCATTGTTCCCATATCCACAGCCCTATGAGTCCTAATTTAAAATACATGCCAGAGTGAGATTTATTTTTTTTTTGACCTGTTTTCAAATGTGATTTTTTTAGGCTAAGCTTGTTTGGTATATCTCTAGGAAAGTGATTATTCAGGTTAGGAGTTCTTTATGTGGAATGAGGTTATCAGCATGAGGCAGCGAAACAGCGGCACTCTACAGGAACAAGAACTAAAAAAGCTTAAGATCAAAGTTTGGACTATTCAGGGCAGACAATCGTCAGCTTGTAACTCTAGATATAATTCATTACCAGAAAAGCTGAAATGAGTGAAATCATTTCCTCTCTGAAAATATCTTCTGCCAGTGTCCAGGGTTTTGAGCCATCTGGAAGGATGCAGCACAGATAGCACCCAAGTGTTCATAAAATACTTCCTCCATTGGAGTACATTGCCATCAGCAGCATGCAAGGGAAAAGGGTTTCTGAGAAAATACAGACAAATGGAGAGCTAAAACCAGAAAATAGGACCACAGATGCAAAATAAGTAGATGCTAAATATCTTACATTTCACATAAACACTGGGAAATAGCAACCAATGAAAAAGAACAAGAAGATTATTTTAACATATCCCCACAGTACCTGCAATGAGCAGAGATTCTTACTCTGACATTGCAGGTTTTGATGGTATGAACATTGTTTGTCTGTCCACCTCAAATCACATACACGCGCACACACACACATACACACACATACATTTTCCGAGTTTCTGACCTTCTTCAAGACATTTCCAGAGTGTGGTTGAACAAATAGCTCTAACCAAGACTGAGATACACAACCCTACACTATTGCCCTTCAGAATTTTCCTCATTGCTCAGGAGATGTTACTCTCTGTCCCCATTCAAACTGATGTTACATCCAGTGTTTCCAAAGAAAAATTCAACTTCTGCTCCCAACACATCTCTGGCACAGATTAAAACTTGAACAGCTGTTCAGCGGATACAAGCATAATAAGAGAATTAATTGGTTGAAAACTTCTAGTTACTTTACTCCCAGAAGACAAGCAAGGTTACAGAAGCATACAAGAAGGGCACTGTATGATCCCACAGCATCAGTGACAGAGGTCATTACTACAAGGAACTGCAGTTCAGAGGACATGAGGCCACGAGGAGAACAGCTGAACGAAACTTCATCTCCCCTTTGCACATAAATAATATGCCACTGCCTGTTACAAAAAATACAGTTAATACCTATTTCTTTGTTTCTTTGGTACTAATTAGAAAGGGAATGCCTGTTAGACCAAGAGCTCTCACACTTCCATGCCTCCTACATTTGTTTTTTTGAGACACAATGGCTCATTTGCTAATGCTAAAGGCTGATGAGGGTTCCTGAGTGATGGATACAGATATTCTTCCCTTTGATATAAAGATACATCCCCTGGAACATCATTCTTCCCTAAAGGCATCGTAGCTGTAGCTCCATTTTCATAGGTATAAAAATCAAAGTTGCAGCGCTTGCATTTAGGACACTAGACCACTCCCATTCTCTCCTGATGAACTTCAACCAATAATAGTATACTGAAATAGCATAATAAAATAATAAAACTATAACTGTCTATGTACTGTGCAATGGAAGCATAGAAATAGCTCAGGACTCACTAGGATCTCTGACCTTCAAGAAGGCTACCAAACATCACTACTAAGCTGTGCACTTTCTGTATATCACATTTTAACATCTCAGTTTAAAGATCTTGTATGCAATAACATGAACTGTGACACAGGCTTCATTGTGCAAGAGACAGAATCACAAACTCAAAAAGCAGCAACTCTTCAAATGTTCTATGGAGACCTGAGCTCTTTGTTCCACTTTCATTGACACAAATAGGAAATAGAGTTGTTGCACTTTCATTACATCTACCGAAAAAATGCAACATCTTTCTGTCAACAATACTTTGTCCTGAAAGGCAGAGACCGGAAGAGCTTTTCCTCCCTGCAAAAAATACAACCAGTAATAGTTCTAGCCTTTACTCATTCAGGATCAGTGGCTGATCATCAAAACCATCTCACTTCTCATTTTCAAGCTTTTCAAAAAATCACAATACTTTAGTAAAATCACCATGAGGTTCTGTCTTCTCCAAGATGCAGTATTATGTTTATTAAAAAAAAAAAAAATATGGGAGGAAAAAAAAAATAAATCACAGAATCATTGGAGATGGAAGAGACATGTAGAGATCAGTTAGTCCAACCCCCCACCAAAGCAGGTTTGCCTAGAGCACATGACACAGGATCACATCCAGATGGGTTTTGAGTATCTCCGGAGAAGGAGACTCCACAGCCTTTCTGGACACCCTGTTCCAGGCTCCATCACCCTCACAGTAAAGAAGTTTTTCCTCATATTTAGATGGAACCTCCTGTGTTCCAGCTTGTGCCCCTTGCCCTGTCACTGGGCATCATTGAAAAGAGTCAGCTCCATCCTCCTTGCACCCACCCTTTAAATATTTACAGACATTGATAAGGTATCCTCTCAGTCTTCTCTTCTCCAGGCTAAATAGTCCCAGCTCTCTCAACCCTTCCTCATCAGAGAGATGCTTCAGTCCCCCAGTCATCTTTGTTGCCCTTGCCTGGACTCTCCCCAGTAGCTCCCTGTCTCTCTTGAACTGGGGAACCCAGAACTGGCCACAGTATTCCAGATGCAGCCTCACTAGGGCAGAACAAAGGGGGCAGATGACCTCCGTTAACCTACTGTCCCCCATGAAGACTAGGGCCTGTGATCACGAGGATACTCTCAGCTGTCTATAAAAGGCCACATCAACCTCCTCATCCTGATCAGATGGCCTGTAGTAAACACCCCCAACAGTGTCGTCCACATTAGCCTGTCCTTTAATTCTTATCCAGAAGCTCCCAATAGGTTCTTCATCCTCCTCTAGGCAGAGCTTGGTGCATTCCAGGTGCTCTTTCACATAAAGAGCCACTCCAGCGCCTCACCTTGCTGGCCTATACTTCCTGAACAGTACGTAGCTGTCCATGACAGCATTCCAGCCATATGAGCTATCCCACATGTCTCAGTAATTGCAATGAGACTATGGCCCTACAACTGCACACAGATCTCCAGTTCTTCCAGTTTGTTCCCCGTACTGCACACGTTAGTGTACAGGCTTTTCAGAGAGGTGGTCAAGCATGAAGGTTTCCCTGGAGGAGAATGGGAAGATGTCCCCTAGTCATACACAGCCCTAGGATGGTTTCCCTTCTGGTTCTTGTCTTTGGAGGTAGCTAAGAAGCATTTGCAGCAAGTCTGGTTGACCTGGTTTATTCCCCAGGTGGATGCATTGACAGGAGCATTTCCACCTTGGACCTCACCCCCCAAATCCTTCAGTTTAAAGCTCCTTGCACTAAGCTGGCCAGCCTGTTACCAAAGAGTCTCTCATCTTTTCCAGACAGGTGTATCCCATCCCTCCCTAACAGGTTATACTTACTGAAAAGTGTCCCACTGGCTTTTATGAAGCCAAAGCCCGCTCAATGGCACCAGCCATGTAGCCAGAAGTTGATGTGCATTATATATTTCTAGGTAGCTCCTTTCCTCTAGCTGGTAAGACTGAGGAAAAGATAACTTGTGCACTAGATTATTTTACCTGTATCCCTAGGTCTTTATACCTCTCCTTGATTCTCCTCAGCTTACAGTTTGCTCTGTCATTCATGCCCATATGAAAGAGTAACAGGGGAGAGTAGGCTGTGCTTTTGATCAGCTGTGGTAGCCTTTCAGTAATGCCTCTGATCTTCACTCCTGGGAGGCAGCAAACCTCTTGTGATCTGTCTGGTCGGCAGATGGTGCCTCAGTGTCCTTTAACAGTCACCCACTACAAGTACTTGTTTCTTTTTGTGGTGTTTACTGTGTGCTGCTTTTACAGTCACTTCCTGCAGCCCTTCTTTGTGGGTGTCTGTGGTTGTTAAAATTTCCTATCTGTTTGTGGTTGCAGTTGTGGAAGGTGGAGACTGGAGTCTTGC